>BSBM01001678.1:1165000-1260000 GCA_027924585.1 Larix kaempferi | reverse complement strand
ATGTGCAATAGGCCGGAGGGGGAAACATTCTATGCAACTGTGCTGGAATGGCATTATTGAGCCAATGTATGCATGAGAGTGGAGACAATGAATTTGGGAAAATGGTTATAGACATGAAAAGTTTCAAATATATCAGCTATGAAATAGTCCTAGGGAAAGAAAGCAAAAAAATACAATTAGTGACATCTCCGGTATGCATTTATATCTATAAATTTATGTTTGAACAGTTACATTTCAATCCTTACTTACAAAAAAAAATGACATTGAGATCATTTTTTGTCACCAGGTACATGTTAGTGACTTCATCAAGGAATTTATTGAAAAGACACATCAATATGTTCAGCATGTCCACTTGGCAAGATGGCAGTATGAGAAGTTTAGAATATGTAGAGATACATTTCCACGTGGTACTATACTTTCAGTTGCTGATTTTGCTGAGAACTACACTCTGCAACCTCAAAATGAGATCCAAAGTCAGTATTATCACTCTCAACAGGTTTCCTTGATGGTCCATATCACATATAGGTATGGCCCAAATAGCAGTGAAGAGCAAAGAGAAATTATGAAGGAATATCACTTCTACATAAGTGATGATAAGTGCCATGACTTCCACTATGTACGTCATTGCTTGATCATGTTCTATGATCACTTGAAGGGAAGGAACCTACAGATGGATCGACACTCGATTTGGTTTGATGGATGTGCTGGTTAGTTAAAAAATGCACGCATATTTCAATGGTTTTGTTCATTGCATAGAAACTACAAAGTGCCACATATGTGGAACTATTTTGAGATTGGGAATGGTAAAGGAGAGCATGATGGAGCTGAAGCATGTGTCAAAACAACCCTATGAAAAGAGGAATTGAAAGTATCTACAGAATCTACTATTTGAAATGCTAAATCTATAGTCAGGTGGTGCACGTCAATAATGGGAGAGGAATCAACTATGCGAGTAGAATCCACAAGAAAGAGACATGTGGAGAGATTTTTTTGGGAGGTGGTAGACATAGATCGTTCACATGCATGGGAATGCAAGACTGTCCCTGGGACTCGTGGCTTTCATTCGGTTCGAAGCTCTGATAACCCAGTATTTGAAATTTGGACCAAAAAACTCGCTTGTTTTTTCCCGCCTTGTTATGATGGTGACTTGGATGGGTGTGATCATTGGATTGGGTTGATGGATGGGGTCGCATATCACTTCCACTTGATCAGCATGCAATTGTTGAGTTAACTCTGTTGGAAGAATGTTGGCAGGAGGTTTGGTGAGTTAGCATCGCGGATGCTGCGACAAGTCAGAAGATACCGTGAAAGGCAGAAAGCTAGGCTCAAAGGAGAATATTTTATGTATTTTTTAGTCGAATGTACCGCAGTATGTGGGTTTTTGGGTCATTAGGACCATGTCAGTTATCGTTTGAGTCATTTAGACCATGTCAGTTAGATTTTGGGTCATTTGCTCAAAGTGTCAATTAGGGAGTTGTTAATAAGTGGACAAGCAATGTAAAGGAGGAAGCCTATATAAAGTCATCGAGTTGTATGAGCTTAGAGACAGAACAGAAGGAGAATCTGATCTTGGAGATATATGTCTGTAATTTGAGATCAAGAGTTATCAGCGAGATCTGTGTTTTGTGGAGATATTGTATCTGGGTTTTGCATAGTTAATATGACATGACAGGGATGTTTTGCGAAATCCTTGTGTATCTTTTGTTCGTTATGGTAATGCATGTTGCAATATATGAATGATGATATGTTTTCTTGCTGCAATTAATGCTTTACTGTTGTATTTGCTGCGATGAATATTTATGTTGATTAATGCTATGAATATGAATAATGTCAAAGATAATCATATAGGATCTACTTCTGAAATGTCGCAATAAGTTTAAGTAATTGAGCCGCAACATCCTCCTTCATTCGGCGGAAACATAGTTCCGTCGACTCTCCCTTGAACATCTCGGCTAAGACCTCATCTACTCTACAGGTGTTGTCAGATGGGGTAAAACCTATCTAGACCAGTGCTCAAGGAGATCACTATGGTTTGGGTGTTGACAGTGAGCGGGACCCCTGTCGACTGGGTTTGAGTCAACAAATGGTTTCATTGCCGAGACCATGTGCGAAGTGAAAGGAGGATATGTTGTGGAATCCGACGCAACCAGAGATACAAAGCTGGTTCGATCAGATCTTGCAGGAATTTGCTGAAGAAGAAAGTCGGAACACTCGACTGACAATAGATCAATGGGTGGGAAGATATATTCATGACGGTCCGCACGAATATTTTTTCTACGAATTTCCATTCATTTTGTATGAGTGGTTGGCAAAGTTGACGTTTCAGAAGAGGAACTTCCAAGGTGGTGAGCCGACGACCTGGACCCCATAGCTGATCCAGAAGCTGCAAGAAGTTGACAAGGCGTCATGGGATATCAAAGTTTGGCTTGATAGCATATTGGAAGGTTATATCACTGAATTTGCGGTTGATACCCAAAAGTATTATAGTGAAGCTAAAAGATATTTCTTCCGTGGACCCCAGGGAAGGTTTCTGTTGTCGCTTCAACTGTCCATTAAAATGCTTATTTGTGAGAAGGGTATATTGAAGATGCATCTGGATCAGTATATAACCTGGTGGATGGAGGCCGTGGGTTTTGCAATAGCAGGAGGGCGGTACATGGAAAGATAAGGGGTAGATGGGTGTAGGTCATGACGAGACTTTGAGTGAAGCCGAGGAAGAGAGTGGTCTTACAAGGGGTGGAGCAAGGTTTTGACAGGAGAAGAGGAAGAGGATAGGAAAAGGTCTTGCTGCGATCGAACCGCAAGGCCGTGAAGGAATACCACATAAGACGAAGCAACCGCACAGTCCGGACAAGGACAACCAAGCTATGCCCATGATAGAGCCAGGTCCAAACACCAATAGCAACGTACCCACACCTCCGCTCACTATCTGTCAACTAGTGAGAAACACAACCTCGACACCACCGTGTCAACAAAACTTGATCGCTAATAGTTCAGAAACTGGGGAAAGAAAGCCCAGAATGGCAGGCGAGGATGCGAAGTTGCCAATGTTCCATGGAAATGGGACAAATAACCCTGAACAGTACTGGTTTTTATGTGAAGCAGTATGGACCATGAAGCAGATTACTGATGATAATGCGAAGAAAGGACAGTTAGAGACAACTCTACGAGGTCGCGCATTAGATTGGTTTATGAAGTTTGTTCTAGTCCCTACAGGAGCTCCGGAGAAAACACTAGATGATATTAGGAATGGATTGATTGCAAAATTCAAGAAACCCAAGTCGGAAGCACGGTACATTATAGAGCTGAAGGAGATTAAGTAGTATGCCAATGAAACAGTGTGGGACTTTGACCAGCAATTCAAAACGCTGATGGCAAGGGTTAGTTTTGATATGAGCACTATCCAACATAAAGAATGTTTCATCGCGGCACTACTTCCGCACATTCGACTACCGCTGATGCAACAGAACATTACAATGCCCATTGAAGCTCTCGAGATTGCAATGGGGTTGGAAGCATCTCCAATTGGTGAAAACACAGCTGGGATGTCGCAGATTTAGACACAACTGGCTAACCTGACCATACAGTTGCAAGATCTTAAGAAGGGAAAGGAGAATCATGTAGAAGTATGGTGTACGAGATGTCGAGGAGAAGGACATACTAAAGATAATTGCCCAAACTTTTGCAATTATCTGGTTTCAGGCGCACTGAATCCGTTGAGTGGCAATGGCATGTCGTGGTGTCTGTTTGTTAGGTATATGGGAACCACCATGAGGAATGCCCATACATGCATAAGATGGTCACAAAACCAATGAATCTATATTGCACGTTCTGTAAATCTGTGGGACATGATGAAAAATATTGCCGTGCATATGGGTTCCTTCATGAGAGAACATACGATGCATTCTATGTGAAGGACGACCAGCATGCCATACAACAACCGCAACCACAACCATAGGTAGTCAAGCCACTACCTCAACCGCAGGTGCAGTTTGTACTGCAGCAGCAGATAACAGTTTATGCCATAATATGCTCCAATGCAAATGGCTCCATAGCAACTAGAGTACATTCAGCAACCACAGTATGCACAGAAAGGGCAGGGAATGCCACCAGCCCCTATGCAGGAATAGTTTAGTCAACCGCAATACTAGCAGTAGGGTGGATTCCGTGGAGGATTCTGAGGTGGACGCGGCGGAGGATTTCATCATGGAGGAGGATGAGGAGGCCACGGACCTGTTCAGTGTTATCACTGTGCGGTATGGGGACACTATCAGCGAGATTTCCCATTATTGCAAACGTAGTGTACATTTTGCTTTGTTACAGATCATACAGTGGAGAACTGCTCACAGTTGATTGCATGATGGCTGGTAGGAAACGTCCCACAGTTGCAGAATCAGAATTAGGAACAGCAGCCAGTATAGAATCAGGTGTCGCAACTGGCACAAAACCAGAACCAACCCCCAAACCAGAATGCTAATCCAAATGTGAACCAACTAGGAAATCCACCACTGAACCAAAATCAGGGTGTGAGTGTTGCAACAATTCCAGCAGAGCCAAGGCAAAAGATGCGGTTGTCGCAATGACCACTCATGGAGGTGTAGCGACCAGAGGGGATAGATCCCAATCACTCATTCAGTTGGTAGGAAAAAAAAAGGTGTCATTTGATATTGAGTCCGAGCGCGATACATTCTTTCAGGCATGCCGTGCGATGGACCAGGATCATGGTAAAGCTATTATCTGCGACATGCCCCCTGTTTTTTATGCTAGTTCAGAGGCAGGTCGACGCTGTCTAGAACTTTGTAGAAATTTCATGAGAGTGATTTATTATTGGAAAGGGATCCTACTGCTCTAGCTGAGATCAAGGGGTTGTTGCAACGACCAACCAAGGGACGGAAAGAATTCGTGGTAAACTCCTTATAGCAACGGAAGACCAGTAAGGAGATGCGCATGAACATACAAATTGGGGACTACGACATTGATTTGGTTATTCTGCATCTTGGTTCGGATGTCAACATCTTAACCAAGAAGGCATGGAAGAAAATGGGAACACCCCCATTGAGATGGTCTCCTGTACAGCTCTGGTTAGCTAATCACGCTAAGGTGACACCGATTGGGAGAGTTCTACGCCTGGTGGTGGTCATTGAGGGCATGAAGACCTCTGCTGACTTTGACGTCATCAAAGTGGTTGAAGGAGGAATCTCTTATTCCGCATTGCTGGGGATCGAATGGGCTAACGACAGTGGAGCGGTAATTAAATTTAAGCGGCGGATGATGACTTTCAAAAATTGCGATCTCAGAGTCATAGCCCCGTTTGATCCGGCTGAAGGACGCAGATACATTGAACCAGTGAAGGATGAAGATCCCAGTGGATGGGACCATGCATTCAACATTTTTGAAGATTATATTCATCCAAATGCTAACAGTGAGCTGGAATGGCATAGTGACAGCTCTGCGTCTTCCAACTCTGATGATGCGTTAGAACATTGGCAGAACCGCTTGCATGAGGTGTCGCTTTGCAAGTATGGGTTAATCACGCAGTCATTATGCCAGGTTGCGACCGAAACGGTTACCCTACCAGTATATGAAGGATTGCCTGGTTTGTTTGACTTTCTGGAAGAGTTGCAGGAAAGAGTTTCTGAACCACAACGACTGTTGGCATTGGAGGAAGCACTGAAGGCTGCCCTAGCACGCTGGTGGGCGACAAATAAAAAGTCGATCGCGGAATGGTCAAAGTGACGAAGATTGATGATGGTTCGCTTTGGCGACAGTGAAGTTTACCATACCGAAAAATATGATGGTCAGAATGATCCGACCGGTCATTTGATGGAGTGTCAAACATTATGGGCATCGTGACCAAGAGATGAGTGGGTCCATGCATTTATCCATACTTTGGATGAAATGCCGCGATCATGGTATACTACAACAGAATTGCGGGGAGAAATCACTACTTGGTTGGAATTGACGGTTTTCTTTACTCATACATTTAGTTTTGCCGATCCCAACCCGGATGTCCATAATGCTCTACAGATCATTCGTGATGTGATTCTAAAGGTTTTTCCAGTGGCATATCCTGTAGATCCGCATACGCCGCATCAGATGTCGTCCATGATGCAGTGTTATAACATCACTACTGGGACAAAGGATGGTGATGATCCACAGAATGTTAATATTCCAAATTCGGAAGGAAGTCATGATGTGGTACCACCTGATGCACCAAGTGATCCAATCAGCCAACCCTTGAAGCTTCGTAAGATCAATATTGGGACCGAGACCACTCCCAAGTTCGCGACTGTTGGATACTATTGGCATGATGAGATGTTGGGAAAGGTCACCGACCTGTTGCATGAATTTCAAGACCTCTTTCCTACCAAGTTTTCTGAGATGAAAGGTATTTTGGGGGATTTAGGAGAAATTAAGATCCCATTGAAACTCGATGCTAAACCAATTCGGCAGCGACCTTAGTAGCTAAATCTGTGCCATAAGGAGAGGGTCAAGGTAGAACTTGATCACATGTTGGACGCTGGTATTATTGAACAGGTTGAGGAGTTAGAATGGATCAGTCATATGGTGGTGTAGGACAAGAAGACTAGCCAGGTGTGCATTTGTGTCGATTTGCGGAAGTTGAATGACGCTTGTTTGCAGGATCCCTTTCCTACCTCATTTACTGATGAGGTACTTGAAGGAGTGGGCAGCCAGGAGATGTATTCTTTCACGGACGGGTTCTCAGGCTATCATCAAATCTGCATTGCAAAGGAAGACTACCAAAAGATGAATTTTGTGACAGAATGGGGCTGTTTTGTTAGGAACCCATGTCAACCCTTCTATCTACTTCGTTAGTATATTGTTGTTGGACGCATATGCTTTGTAAGTCCTCCTATAGTATTTGCTGATCCATATTTTGTATTATTGTTGTTGGACGCATATGCTTTGTAAGTCATCCCGTAGTAATTGTTGATCCATATTTTGTATTGGCCCATGGTTTGTATTAACACATGGTATTGACCCATGGTACTGGCGCATAGACTTAGTATATAAGTTTTTGTTGAGACCAATGAAGGCACCGTGAAGTTATTTGTATTGAGCTTGCTCAAAGGAGGTTGCCCCCTTGAAGTGGCCTGCGATCAATATAAAATTGATTCTGAGTTCTGTTATTTATGCTATCTCATGTGTTTTCATTAATTAATTATTGCAAGTTCTTCACATCTGGTATCAGAGCACTTTCTTGGGCTCTCTGGGTGAAATTTTTGCCAATAAAAAAAATTTCGCATATGTTGCAGCTTCGGATCTAGGAATAATCCCTATTCGCTTAACTATGGGAAGTACTTGGGCATAAGCCCTAAAACTCATTGTGAGGAGTACCATAGGAACCCCAAAGTAGCTGGCCCATTGAGAGGACTTGTCAGCAAAAAGGGCAACGACCCCTACCTGATTGACTAGTTCCCACCCGTGAGGTAAACCAAGAGCTATCGTTTGTGGCAAAGCGGTTATCAGTTTTACCTGAGCTATGGAGTGAGGAGTATTACCCCAATATGCAAGCCGTCAAACAACATTGGTGGCCGAGTGAAACCCCTGAACTGTTAGGAAGCTGCACATACCGGGGGTCCATATCTATTTCCAGTTGAACTGTTGTCGATCATTCCCGCACCATTTTCGATCCATTCTGAAAGCTGTTCCAGATCCAGCCATTTCAGATCTATTTCAGATCCAGGGAGAGGGACTCTTGGAGGTAATCTCATGCCAAGAGACCAACGGAGTTGATGGTTCATCGATCTGACCTCCACTTTTCAATTTATGTCGAGTTGCAAGTCGCATGAAAATGTCGTTTAGGGACACTTGGTGACTTTCGGTCTGGGAGAGAAAAAGAAAATGGAGCAGCAAGATTTCGTGTCGTTGCTCCTACAAGTGTGTATGGGAAATGCCAACATTGGAAGACTACCAACACTCGACTCGGTGGAGGTTTTTGCAAAGTTGACCCACTAATGCGAGATTGCATTGAAGGAAACTCAGTAAAACCCTAGTTTACGAAATGAATGCACAATGAAGTCACTGGGCCATCAGAAGATGAGGGAGAGGACTCTATAGAGGTAATCGCACGCCAAGAGGCCAACAGATTTGATGGTTCATCGATCTGACCTTCCGTTTCTGAGTTATGTCAAGTTGCAAGTCGCATGAAAATGTTGTTCAGGGACGCTTGGTGACTTTCGGTCTAGGAGCGAAAAATAAAATGGAGCAGCAGGATTGCATGTCGTTGGCTCCTCCAAGTGTGTATGGGAAATGCAGAAATGGGAACACTACCAACACTGGCTCGGTGGATGGTTTTGAAAAGTTGACCCACTAATGCGAGATTACATTGAAGGAAACTGAGAAAAACCTTAGTTTACGAAATGAATGCATAATGAAGTCATTGGGCTATGAGAAGATTAGGGAGAGGGCCCCTAGAGGTAATCACACGCTAGGAGACCAACAGAGTCAAGGGTTCATCGATCCAATTGCTGAAAACACAGCTGGGATGTCGCAGATTTAGACACAACTGGCTAACCTGACCATACAGTTGCAAGATCTTAAGAAGGGAAAGGAGAAGCATGAAGAAGTATGGTGTACGAGATGTCGAGGAGAAGGACATACTAAGGATAATTGCCCAGACTTCCGCAATTATCTGGTTTCAGGCGCACTGAATCCATTGAGTGGCAATGGCATGTCGTGGTGTCGCGTTTGTTAGGTATTTGGGAACCACCATGAGAAATGCCCATACATGCAGAAGATGGTCACAAAACCAATGAATCTATATTGCACATTCTGTAAATCTGTGGGACATGATGACAAATATTGCCGTGCATATGGGTTGCTTCATGAGAGAAACTACGATGCATTCTATGTGAAGGACGACCAGCATGCCATACAACAACCGCAACCACAACCATAGGTAGTCAAGCCACTACCTCAACCGCAGGTGCAGTTTGTACCGCAGCAGCAGACAATAGTTTATGCCATAATATGCTCCGATGCAAATGGCTCCATAGCAGCCAAAGTACATTCAGCAACCGCAGTATGCATAGAAAGGGCAGGGCATGCCACCAGCCCCTATGCAGGAATAGTTTAGTCAACCGCAGTACTAGCAGCAGGGTGTATTCTGTGGAGGATTCTGAGGTGGACGCGGTGGAGGATTTGGTCATGAAGGAGGATGAGGAGGCCACGGACCTGTTCAGTGTTATCACTGTGCGGTATGGGGACACTATCAACGAGATTTATCACTATTGCAAACGTAGTGTACATTTTGCTTTGTTACATATCATACAGTGGAGAACTGCCCACAGTTGATTGCATGATGGCTGGTAGGAAACGTCCCACAGTTGCAGAATCAGAATCAGGCACAGCAGCCAGTATAGAATTAGGTGTCACAACCGGCACAAAACCAGAACCAAACCCCAAACCAGAATGCTAATCCAAATGTGAACCAACTAGGAAATCCACCACTGAACCAAAATCAGGGTGTGAGTGTTGCAACAATTCCAGCGGAGTCAAGGCGACAAGATGCGGTTGTCGCAATGATCACTCATGGAGGTGTAGCGACCAGAGGGGATAGATCCCAACCACTCATTCAGTTGGTAGGAAAAAAGAAGGTGTCATTTGATATTGAGTCCGAGCGCAATACATTCTTTCAGGCATGCCGTGCGATGGACCAGGATCATGGTAAAGCTATTATCTACGACATGCCCCCTGTTTTTTATGCTAGTTCAGAGGCAGGTCGACACCATCTAGAACTTTGTAGAAATTTCATGAGAGCGATTTATTATTGGAAAGGGATCCTACTGCTCTAGCTGAGATCAAGGGGTTGTTGCAACGACCAACCAAGGGACGGAAATAATTCGTGGTAAACTCCTTATAGCAACGGAAGACTGGTAAGGAGATGCGCATGAACATACAAATTGGGGACTACGACATTGATTTGGTTATTCTGGATCTTGGTTCGGATGTCAACATCTTAACCAAGAAGGCATGGAAGAAAATGGGAACACCCCCATTGAGATGGTCTCCTGTACAGCTCTGGTTAGCTAATCACGCTAAGGTGACACCGATTGGGAGAGTTCTACAGCTGGTGGTGGTCATTGAGGGCATGAAGACCTCTGCTAACTTTGACGTCATCAAAGTGGTTGAAGGAGGAATCTCTTATTCCGCATTGCTGGGGATCGGATGGGCTAACAACAGTGGAGAGGTAATTAAATTTAAGCGGTGGATGATGACTTTCAAAAATCGCGATCTCAGAGTCATAGCCCCGTTGGATCCAGCTGAAGGACGCAGATACATTGAACCAGTGAAGGATGAAGATCCCAGTGGATGGGACCATGCATTCAACATTTTGAAGATTATATTCATCCAAATGCTAATAGTGAGCTGGAATGGCATAGTGACAGCTCTGCGTCTTCCGACTCTGATGATGCGTTAGAACATTGGCAGAACCGCTTGCATGAGGTGTCGCTTCGTAAGTGTGGGTTAATCACGCAGTCATTATGCCAGGTTGCGACCGAAACGGTTACCCTACCAGTATATGAAGGATTGCCTGGTTTGTTTGACTTTCTGGAAGAGTTGCCGGAAAGAGTTTCTGAACCACAACGACTATTGGCATTGGAGGAAGCAATGAAGGCTGCCCTAGCACGCTGGTGGGAGACAAATAAAAAGTTGATCGCGGAATGGTCAAAGTGATGAAGATTGATGATGGTTCGCTTTGGCGACAGTGAAGTTTACTATACCGAAAAATATGATGGTCAGAATGATCCGACCGGTCATTTGATGGAGTGTCAAACATTATGGGCATCGTGACCAAGAGATGAGTGGGTCCATGCATTTATCCATACTTTGGATGAAATGCCGCGATCATGGTATACTACAATAGAATTGCGGGGAGAAATCACTACTTGGTTGGAATTGACGGTTTTCTTTACTCATACATTTAGTTTTGCCGATCCCAACCCGGATGTCTATAATGCTCTACAGATCATTCGTGATGTGATTCTAAAGGTTGTTCCAGTGGCATATCCTGTATATCCGCATACGCAGCATCAGATGCCATCCATGATGCAGTGTTCTAACATCACTAGTGGGACAAAGGATGGTGATGATCCACAGAATGTCAATATTCCAAAGTCTGAAGGAAGTCATGATGTGGTACCACCTGATGCACCAAGTGATCCAATCAGCCAACCCTTGAGGCTTCGTAAGATCAATATTGGGACCGATACCACTCCCAAGTTCACGACTGTTGGATACTATTGGCATGATGAGATGATGGGAAAGGTCACCGACCTGTTGCATGAATTTCAAGACCTCTTTCCTACCAAGTTTTCTGAGATGAAAGGTATTTTGGGCGATTTAGGAGAAATTAAGATCCCATTGAAACTTGATGCTAAACTAATTCGGTAGCGACCTTAGTAGCTAAATCCGTGCCATAAGGAGAGGGTCAAGGTAGCACTTGATCACATGTTGGACGCTGGTATTATTGAACAGGTTGAGGAGTTAGAATGGATCAGTCATATGGTGGTGTAGGACAAGAAGACTAGCCAGGTGCGCATTTGTGTCGATTTGCGGAAGTTGAATGACGCTTGTTTCCATGATCCCTTTCCTACCTCGTTTACTGATGAGGTACTCGAAGGAGTGGGTGGCCAGGAGATGTATTCTTTCACGGACGGGTTCTCAGGCTATCATCAAATCCGCATTGCAAAGGAAGACTACCACAAGATGACTTTTGTGACAGAATGGGGTTGTTTTGTTAGGAACCCATGTCAACCCTTCTATCTACTTTGTTAGTATATTGTTGTTGGACGCATATGCTTTGTAAGTCCTCCTGTAGTATTTGCTGATCCATATTTTGTATTATTGTTGTTGGACGCATATGCTTTGTAAGTCGTCCCGTAGTAATTGTTGATCCATATTTTGTATTGGCCCATGGTTTGTATTAACACATGGTATTGACCCATGGTATTGGCGCCTAGACTTAGTATATAATTTTTTGTTGAGACCAATGAAGGCACCGTGAAGTTATTTGTATTGAGCTTGCTCAAAGGAGGTTGCCCCCTTGAAGTGGCCTGCGATCAATATAAAAGTGATTCTGAGTTCTGTTATTTATGCTATCTCATGTGTTTTCATTAATTAATTATTGCAAGTTCTTCACATCTGGTATCAGAGCACTTTCTTGGGCTCTCTGGGTGAAATTTTTGCCAAAAAAAAAATTTCGCATATGTTGCAGCTTCGGATCTAGGAATAATCCCTATTCGCTTAACTATGGGAAGTACTTGGGCATAAGCCCTAAAACTCATTGTGAGGAGTACCATAGGAACCCCAAAGTAGCTGGCCCATTGAGAGGACTTGTCAGCAAAAAGGGCAACGACCCCTACCTGATTGACTAGTTCCCACCCGTGAGGTAAACCAAGAGCTATCGTTTGTGGCAAAGCGGTTATCAGTTTTACCTGAGCTATGGAGTGAGGGGTATTACCCCAATACGCAAGCCGTCAAACAACATTGGTGGCCGAGTGAAACCCATGAACTGTTAGGAAGCTGCACATACCTGGGGTCCATATCTATTTCCAGTTGAATTGTTGTCGATCATTGCCGCACCATTTCCGATCCATTCTGAAAGCTGTTCCAGATCCAGCCATTTCAGATCTATTTCAGATCCAACCGTTTTCTATCTGTTCGGCGCCGTTTCCGATCTCTCTATTTCTGATCACTTCCGTGCCATTGCAGATCTATCTGTTTTAGATCCATTATGCGTCGTTGCAGATCCATTCCTGGAAAAAAAGAGTATAAAATTCTATTTTTTGGCCATATCTCCCTTGTTTTCGCTCTGTTTCCCTTGAAACTTCCTTGACACCGTTGTAATCCCATTCTGCATATTTCATTCCTAAGGACCTTATCCCAAATTCCACTCCCCAAAGCCTAAAATCCCACATTTGTCTATTTTTAGGGTTTGCCATAACTTCTTCGGATTTCACCCAATCGCCTTCAAATTTTGCCACAGAGTTCCTTTCC
Source organism: Larix kaempferi (assembly GCA_027924585.1). NCBI lineage: Eukaryota > Viridiplantae > Streptophyta > Pinopsida > Pinales > Pinaceae > Larix > Larix kaempferi. The sequence continues at coordinate 1,246,977 of BSBM01001678.1, read as the reverse complement.
TAATTCTACTTTTTTGTCCCTCTCTACCAAATTTTCTCATTTTTTCACCCCGCTTCTGAAATCCTCATTTTCTACTTCCCTATCCATCAGAAAGTGTCCAAAACCTATTCAAACCAGAATTACCCATTCGCATTTTTCCCAAATCCAAATTTCCCTTTACTAAATAAGCGTTTGTTTGTGTTTTTCTATCCATTCCCCCCCCCCCCCCAAAAAAAAAAACTCTTGGTTATGGTTGTCACCCGCATAGGAGCAAAAACCATGGAGGAAGCACTTGCAACCATCCAAACCAAACTCCAAGATTTGGATGAAAAATTTCTCAGCCTCCATCTTCAGCATTCAACCATGAGCTATAACCGACAGCAAGAATCTTCTGCAGCCAATGGATTCTCTTCTTCTAGCCATTTTTGTGGTCCGAAGCTTGAATTTTCTTGCTTCAATGGTACTGATCCGACTAGATGGATCTAACATACAAAACCGTATTTCATTCTGCATAATACTTTTGATGTCCAAAAAGTTCCACTTGCATCCTTTCATTTGGAACAGAAAGCCCTTCAATGGTACCGTTGGTACATCAAGGCGCATGACGAGCCAAAATGGACAGATTTTTGCCAACTCCTTTTGCAACGATTTGGTCCTAGTGCTTTTGATGACTTCACTGGAGCACTCACTAAACTTTGTCAAAGTGGCAGTACGAGAGAATATCAGACAGAATTTGAGAAACTAGCCAATAACACAGAAGGATTGTCTGATGAATTCTACAGGAGTCATTTTATCAGTGGTCTTAAGGATGAAATCCGGTCAGAGGTTAAAATGTTCTATCCCAACACAATGATGGAAGTCCTAGGGTTGGCTAAGTTGGCAGAAGACAAGATTGCATCCCAACAACACTCCAAACCCACTTTTGTTCCCTTTTGAAATATGGGTTCTCAACGACCTCCCATCCCGCCAGCTCCTCAACCAACTCCTATCAAGTATTTTTCTAAAACAAAGATGCAGGAACGTAGGGAAAAAGGGCTTTGTTATAATTGTGATGAGAAATTCACTCAGGGACATAGATGTGTTCAACAAAAACTCTATCTCTTGGATATGGATTCTCCACCTGCCTCTAAAATTGGTGAGGAAGCTCCAGATACAATGAATGATCAGGTCAACATTTAGGAGCCTCCTATTGACCCCCCATCTATGGATGAACAACTAGAGATATCTCTCCATGCTTTATCCGACGTCACCACCCCCCAAACAATGTGGGTTAGGGGTTACTTCAAGAAGCTTCCTCTTAGAATACTCATTGATTCTGGTAGCACTCATAACTTCATTGACCCTCGGATCACCAAACATGCTGATTATTTTGTCCATCCTTGCTCCAACTTTGAAGTCATAGTTGCCAATGGGGGCACCTTACCTTGCAAGGGGAAGTGTCACAATATGTGTCTCTCTCTAGAAGATTATAACCTGCGCTCTAACATGTTTTCCTTGTCCTTAGGCGGATGTGATGTGGTTTTGGGCGTTCAATGGCTACGCACACTTGGCCCTATCTTATGGGATTTTGCTAAACTTTGGATGCAGTTTTCAGTCAATGGAAAACAACAAAAATTTAAGGGATTACAACAAGGGTCTCTCCACATCATCAGTTCACATCGCCTGGAAAAGATCCTTAAGAATAATTCACATGGTGTCATCACTCAACTCCATTCCATTCATATGCACCCATCAACAGTCTCCCCTACTTCCTTGGATATATATGTAGGTGTCCTTGCTGAACTAGTGGACTTGTTGCCCTCAAGAGACCTTTCCGGTAAGAATTTTGCTGCATCTACATCTCAGCAGGAAATGATGGCTATTTTTCATGCAATACCGAAGTGGTAGCCATCCCTATTAGGAAACTATTTTTGCATCAAGACTGATCTCCAGAGTCTGGAACATTTTCTGGAACAACGGGTCCCCTCACCAGCACAACGGAAATGGGTTATCCAACTCATGGGTTATGACTATGCGATCACTTACAAGAAAGGTAAGGATAATATGGTGGCAGATGCTCCTTCTCACCAATTTGATGACCCAGTTTCTCTTACAACTATTTCTCTGCTTGTTCCAAATTGGTTGCAATAAGTTCAACAAGGCTATCTATTCTATGAACTCCATGCTTCTTCATCGGCAGGGCACTCTGGGTTCCTCAAAACCTATGACCAGGAACGATGTAACTTCTTTTGGAAGGGACTGAAAATGAAAATTCACCAGATGGTGGTTGAATGTGATACTTTCTAGGTCAACAAGGGTAAAACGACACTCTTTTCAGGACTGCTTGAACCCTTTCCCATCCCTACACAGATGTGGACAACTGTTTCTATGGATTTCCTAGAAGTGCTCCAGTGGTACAATACCACATATAAAAGGACCCCATATGAAGCAGTTTATGGGTAGGCACCACCAGTTCTTCTTCCATACACGCTTAGCAGCTCCCCAGTTCAAGCAATTGACTCGGTTGTTCGAAACTGCGATCAGATTCTTCTCATTCTGCAGGACAATCTTCACATGGCAAGAATTCGACTGAAACAACAAGCCGATCAGCACCATTCTAAGCACACTTTTCACACAGTTAATAAGTCGATCCTTCTTCGTCTATATCCTTCCAAGTAATCCTCCCTGAAACTCAAAAGGTGTTAGTGGGCCGGAATGCAACCCGAGGATGCTACAGGGGAACCACTCCTTCAGATTCTGCTTCAATTTCCACATCTAAAGCTTTGAGGACAAAGCTTTTTCTAAGGGAGAGGGGATGTTAGGAACCCATGTCAACCCTTCTATCTACTTTGTTAGTATATTGTTGTTGGACGCATATGCTTTGTAAGTTGTCCCGTAGTATTTTCCGATCCATAGTTTGTATTATTGTTGTTGGATGCATATGCTTTGTAAGTCGTCTCGTAGTAATTGTTGATCCATATTTTGTATTGGCCCATGGTTTGTATTGACACATGGTATTGACCCATGGTATTGGTGCCTAGACTTAGTACATAAGTTTGTGTTGAGACCAATGAAGGCACCATGAAGTTATTTGTATTGAGCTTGCTCAAAATAGGTTGCCCCTTCGAAGTGGCCTGCGATCAATATAAAAGTGATTATGAGTTCTGTTATTTCTGCTATCTTGTGTGTTTTCATTAATTAATTATTGCAGGTTCTTCACATGTTTTCAGTACACAGTAATGCCATTTGGGTTGAAGAATGCCACTGCGATATTTTCTCGGGTCGTTGCTGCTGCGTTCAAGGATTTTATTCAGAAATTTTGGCAGGTATACATGGATGACAGGACAATCTATGGGTTGATCCGCGATCATCTGGTGAACCTACGGTTGATGTTGGAGCACTGTCAACAACATTAGATATTGTTGAACTTGAAGAAGTGCATATTTTGTGCACCATTTGGCATACTCATGGGTCACATCGTGTGCAAGAAAGGATTGTTAGTCGATCCAGCAAAGATTGCGCTCATTTTGAGCTTGACACTGCTGACTACTATTAAGCATTTGAGAGTGACATTGGGCCAAACTGGGTATTATCGCAAGTTCATCAGGGGTTATGCAGCAATCACCACCCCTATGGAGAAGTTATTGAAGAAAGACGAGGTATTTCAATATAGCCCTGAATGTCAAGATAGTTTTGAGATGTTGAAGGCTAAGATGGCTTCGGTGCCGATACTGGTACTTCCATACTAGATTAAGCAATTTCATGTCCATGTCGATACATCATCGATTGCACTGGGAGTGGTGCTTTCTCAACCGGGAGAGGGGGATCTAGACCACCCCATTGCTTTTGAAAGTCGGAAGTTATCATCAGCAGAAAGAAATTATACCACCACAGAGAGGGAAGGCCTGGCGATGGTGTATGCACTGCAGAAGTTTTGACATTACTTATTAGGAGGACATTTAAAGATGTTCACCAACCACTCTACATTGAGATATTGCGGTGTTGTGTTTTGCCTCATGAGTAGGGGCAGATATTGGTAGAAGTGCATGCAGGAGTGGCTGGAGTGCACTAGGGCGATCGTGCAACTACCAAGAAGGTGCTTTGTGCAGGGCTCTGGTGGCCAACGTTGCACAATGATGCAATAGACTATGCGCAGTCCTGCAACGTTTGTCAGTGAACCAAAAATCCCTCAAGGAGGGATGAGATGTCGTTCATGCCTCAGCTAACATTGCATCCTTTTGACAAATGGGCAGTTGATTTCATGGGACCAATCAATCCACCAGGGAAACACACTGGTGCAAGATACATCATCACATCGATAGATTATTTGACCCGATGGGCGGAAGCAGCACCAATTGTTGATTGCTCTGCGACCACAACCGTGCGGTTTTTGTTCGACAATATCATCACTCGCTTCGGCTGCCCCAAGATATTGTTGAGTGACCAAGGAAGCCACTTTCTCAATTGCACCATCAGGGCATTGACGCAGAAGTTGCAAATACAACACAAGAAGAGTACCCTGTATCATCCGCAGGAAAATGGTATGGTGCAAGCTTTCAATAATATCTTGGAACATGCGCTGACAAAGGTGTGCAATGTGAACCGCGATGACAGGGATCTGAAAATCCCAGCAGTCTTGTGGGAATATTGCACCACGTGTAAAAGATTGACGGGACGGACACCATTCAAGCTAGTGTATGGACAAGAAGCGATTATGCCAATGGAGTACATCGTTCCGAGTTTGTGCATAGCAACAACGACATGCATGGATGTTGCAGTAGCATTAGAAGAATGTCTAGCGTAGTTAGTACAGCTGGAGGAAGATTGTTTTATCGAAGGATTCCACCAAGGTGTGGAGAAGGATCGCCAGAAGGCTTGGCATGATTGCCACATCAAAAACAAACAATTTCAGCAGGGTGACTGGGTGCTATTGTATGATAGTAAATTTATGAAACACCTAGGGAAATTGTAGATGCATTGGCTTGGTCCATATCGCATTAGTAGAATCACTTTAGGAGGCGCAATACAGTTGCAACAATTGGACAGTGCGATGCTCCCAAAGTTGATTAATGGCAGTAGGTTGAAGCCCTATTGGTCGGGCTTGGAGCAACGCGATGCATGAGTCGCATCGGCCAAAAAAAAAAAAAAAATTTGCAGGTTGAACGGTGGTAGAATGGCGCACCCAAAGGCACATGAATGCGCAAGAAGGGAAGCTTGTACTGTAAGTTTTGAGTGGTTTGCAACAGTAGCAAGGTCGTGACTGGTTCAAATCAGCAATAAATGCTGAAAGTTTAGACAGTTAATTAATGGTGCTTGTTCAAAATATGGGCATTAATGGTGGAGCCGACCGCTCGACGGGCAGGATTGATGGTGGATTTGGGTCATTAATATAGAATTTAGGCTGAATTAATACAGGATTTTGTTATGATTATGGGGGATTGCGTTAGATGCTATAAGAACGGGTCAAGAACTAGTCGGAAGGCAGTTATTTTTAGTAAATGCATTGAGTTGTTGATTGCAAAGTCGAGTAGTGTGGAAGAGTGATGCTCCAGAGTGTTGAGGGAGTGTGAATAAAATTCTGTTGAAGTTGGAATTGAGGTAATTGCTAGCTGATGGGTGAGGGATCTGTTGCGGCATGTCGAGTAACCCGGTGGATGACGTTTCCAGTGGTGTCGAATCCCCTGCTCAAGCATTAAGCATTGAAGAAGAGGTCGTCAGTATGCCAGGTGATTCAACCTTTACCGGTATTCCAAAGAAGCGACAGGGAGGTCAGCAGTCCGAGTCCCCGTAGAGCAAGTGGCAGCTTCGATCATCCACTACGGTGGCGGAGGAGGTTCGACTGCATACGGGATAGTCCAGCCGAAGAATTGACGAGCCCGTTGTATGGGAGGGATTGTCTATTGTTGACATCCCTAGTTATGTCCCCCTTAGTTGGACGGATGCAACCCCTCGCAAGGTGAAAAGAAATCAAAAGTATCCATTGCAGATACCCGGGCTCCCTGCTGGACTGGAGTGCTCTGTCTACATTGCGCCGGTGTTGATGCGCTTGAAGTATGACGATCATGACATGGTGGTCTATTCATAAATTGCGTCGGACCCCTATGTGCCAGGGTCCCAACTTACTGGGAACCCGATTCCACAAGATTGGGCACGGGGGTTGAAACAGGACGGATTGTTGGGGCTCATTAACATGCCACATTTTGGGTGACTTCCGGAGGTTAATGCATGTGTAAAGCAGCTGCTGGACTTCTTCTACGATGATTCATTGTGGCTAGACATAAAGATTCCGGTCACCATCGATCTAGTTGCAAGCATTATCGGGTTGCCGAAAGATGGGGTTGACCCATCACAATACTTCTGAGGGAAGACGAATGACAAAAAGCGGGAGGGACAGTTGGTTACGCGTTATGGTTTGGAAATGGATGGTCGTGGCTATCGCACCGGCAGTATCAATGATCAGGCGGTTCTCACTGGTGCAAATATTTTATCCTGGAAGGTGGTCTGGGGCGGTCGACCTAATCAGTGCAATTCGGGGATTGTGGCATGTGCAGAGCAATGCGCAGAAGGTGTCTAGATGAATTGATCCTTGTTTTTGATGAACCATTTGGTGGAAGACACCATCACTGTCCAGCTGGGAAGGGCTCCTTCACATATAGTTGGATTTTAATTTTGATTGCACTTGTTGGCTGGAAGGATCCCAGCACTTACCAAGGAATGGAGGTTGCGATCATAGTTGAGCGTTGAGGTGTGAGATATGAAAATTTGTGGTGGGTACGCAAGCAAGAGAGGCTTTGGGACTGTGCTTTGCATTTCTGGTTTTACTTGGAGATGCTTTATGATGCGGAAGTAAAGGTGCCTCAGATTTCTGAGGAAACCATAGCTAAGTATAATCCAATTATGGTGTTTGTGATTCGGTCACACGCTATTTATGTGCAGGCCATACGCGATCCTGCCCAGCAATGGTTATTGACCCCTTATAAGGTGACGATGGAAGCGTTGGATGCTATGATGAATGATTGGCTGCTTGAATGGAGAGAACCCATGGGTTTGACGGAGATTAACACTGGAGTACTGCCATCAGGCCCAGAAGATCGCTTAATGGCATAGGACCAACAGAGCCACCGCGACCAAGATCAGGAATCGGCATGGACATCGACGTCTGATGATAGTGATCGGGAACTTGAGGAACACATAACAAAAAGGAGTCAAGACCACACGACAATTAGTGGGTTGCCCCTGTTGTCGTAAGCACATTTGGGTTGACTCATACAAGCAATCACTGATGCATCCACCGTGGCGTCTCAAAAGATGACGGTGAAGGAAGATGAATATTTCCATGCACTCACTTCTCATATGGACTCCTTGTGTGATATGGTTTCAAGGAAGGCATTGGAAGAAGCATCGGTGCAGCTAGTTGGCATAATCAACACTGAGCCATGGGTTAGGAATGTTGATATTCCACCGACTGTGATTGTGACTACCGACGAGGCTTTGAAATCCTCGCTACAGCCACTGGAGAAGGTGACCATAAATGTCAATGCGTTGCCAGCAGGGTTGGAAACTATGCAAACAGTTACCAACTGGGAGATGGCGGACAGGATGCACGAGATAAGTGAAGTGTCTACATTTGCAGCAGAGCAAGTTAGCTGTGAAGGAAGAAATCGTAGAGTTAACAGGAAGGGATGTTACAGCGTGATAGGCTGTGGACGAGCTAGTAGAAGTAATCAAGAAGGAACAAGATGAGAAGGCTCGAGTGATTGAAGAGTTGAAGCAGGAACAGGATCGCCTCATAGTGGAAAAAGCCCCCTTATGGGATTGCAATGTGCAGATAGAGATGGACGTTGTTGAGACTTGTCACCATGTGCCGAAACTGACTACAGAGTTGGATGTGATTCAACATGTGCAGCAAGTTGGGGCTTCCACTACTCGACTGCAGCAGGAAAATCAAGAGTTGACAGCCATGGTGAATCCTGGAACACCCCAAGATCAGGTGGACAACCACAAACACGCCATTAAGGAGGTTGCAGTGTAGATGGCAGAGCTGGAAACGGCAGCGACCAAACTCACAGCTGACACAATGTAGTTTTGGGGATGAATTGTTTAGGATGAGCAGGTTGAAAAATTGACCAAGCTTCGGCAGGAGGCGGAAGGACAGTTGGCGACAATCAAGATGACAATGTGCATGATGCCACCAATGGAATAGGTCGCCAAGTCGGTAGAATTGAAATCCTTGCAGCAGCGCATCACCAAGGTCGACGAACGTAAGAAGAAGCGCGCTGCGCAGCTGGAGGAGTTCCAGGAGGTTGGCGGTCAATTCATGATGAAAGCTGGGGAAGTCCTCTAGATTGTGCAGGAAGGTCGTCAACAAGTCGCGGCGAATCTAACTGCGCATCCATCTCCCCAGGATGTGCTTGACAGTCAGGCGATCGTAATGGCAATAATGGAGCAGGTGACGATAATCGAGCAGCAGTACAAGGATTTTCAAGTCAAGACCACTAAGCACACCATGTCCTGCTGACGTGGCTTGAGGGAGAGCCACAAGATTGTGTTGGGGGGATGTTGGAAGGTGGTTTAGTGAGTTAGCATCGCCGCATCGCAAATGCTGCAACAAGTTAGAAGATACCGCAAAAGGCAGAAAGCTAGGCACAAAAGAGAATATTTTATGTATTTTTTAGTCAAATGTACCGCAGTATGCAGGTTTTAGGGTCATTAGGACCATGTCAATTAGCTTTTGAGTCATTTAGTCCATGTCAATTAGATTTTGGGTCATTTGCTCAAAGTGTCAATTAGGGAGTTGTTAGTAAGTGGACAAGCAATGTAAAGGTGAAAGCCTATATAAAGTCATAGAGTTGTATGAGCTTAGAGACAGAATGGAAGGAGAATCTAATCTTGGAGATATATGTCTGTAATTTGAGATCAAGAGTTATCGGCAAGATCTGTGTTTTGCGGAGATATTATATCTGGTTTTGTAGAGTTAATATGACATGACAGAGCTGTTTTGCAAAATCCCTGTGTATCTTCTATTCATTATGGTAATGCATGTTGCAATATATGAATGATGATATGTTTTCTTGCTGCAATTAATGCTTTACTGTTGTATTTGCTACAATGAATATTTCTGTTGAATAATGCTATGAATATGAATAATGTCAAAGATAACCGCATAGGATCTACTTCTGAAATGTCGCAATAATTTTAAGTAATTGAGCTGCAACATCCTCCTTCATTCGGTGGAAACATAGTTCTGTCAACTCTCCCTTGAACATCTCGGGTGAGACCTCACCTGCTCCGTAGGTGTTGCCAGACGGGGTAAAACCTGTTTGGTCCAGTGCTCAAGGAGATCATCGTGGTTTGGATGTCGACAGTGAGCCGGACCCCTATCGACTGGGTTTGAGTCAACAAAGAAGACCGATCATCTATTTCTATATATTTTGATCATGTCTCAGACCTTCTACAACCTGGTATGATGCATTTCCTTAACATTTTTTTGTTTATTTACGTAGTCTTCAAATGCACATTAATGGCCTTGTATCGCACGAAAAATATTTTGATCATATACCTACAATCATATTATGCAAGGCAGATATACATAGTGGTTTCCTCAAAAGATAGTGAATGGGGTGGTGATTACTAGTTGGCACGCGGTATAGATGGAAATTAAACCCTCAATATGTCCACGACTGATGATGAAAACAACCACTTCCCAATTGGGTCTATGGTTTTTAAAGGTGAGTACTTGACACAGGACAACAATGCAAGAAAGAAGGGTGGATATGTTTATAGGGATTACAAACCAGGTGCAAGTGTGTGTCACTTCACCAACTTAATCATTAGTACAAACCTTCAGGTACGAACAATGCCTAGCCGAAATTCATTGAAGGTACGCTACTTCTTACCGGATACAGAGCAGGAGAGACTAATGGAGACCATCAGTATAAGAGATGATACGAAGGGCTTGGTTGTATGATAATAGGTTGGATCTAGCATGATGAGGTATGTTACATACTTTTAATACTATACTATTTATACTATTTGTAATTGAATATTGATATATGCTCAATTTTCTCATGTATATTGTTTATGAATATGTCAATTTTGTGTTCTTGATATGCCAAATTTACGTTTATGTTGTTTATAAATATGCCAAAAGTTCTCTTGTATGTCAAGTTTATGAATATTCCATTTTTTACATATGATCAATAAAACCTAAGATTATGGGATTGGGTAGAGTTAGATGAAACTTTTCATGGGTGCTCTAAATCTAAGACTTAAACTATGATCAATAAAATTTGACTTTGGAAATTGTAAAAGAAACTTGGTTTTGCCTCCATAGCTTGTTTGCCTCACAACTCCACACAATATGTTTCGATACAGTTAATGCTCAGTCCTTCAAGTTGCATAGTTAGACAGAGTATGCGTTTCATTTTCCTCTCAATTTGTTGATTGAATACACATGCGTTTTGTAATGGGTTCATTACATAGCTAATATGGATTGTTTATGTGGATGGAGACACCCATCAACCATTGATTCCTAGAGCTCTACACACAAGTTGATTATCCCCAACCCAGAAAACTCTTATATTATGTTGATTATGTTGGTTATTGGCTTCACCCAACAAAATTATATTTAACAATACACATATTCATAGATTTGGTTGCCCAGGATCAATGCTCACTATATTTAATAATACACTTATATTAAATTTAATTCATGTCTTGTTTTATATTTCATAATGAAATAGCTATTTGAGAGAACCACCTTAGACCAATCCATACCATTAATATAAAATGTACATTAGAGAAATGAACTAATTCAATTTCCTTCTATAACTCTAACCCTAACCCTCACCCAAACCCTAGCGCTAAACCCTGTGTACCCTTTAGATACTTCCTCCAATATGTCCTAATGTCACTACAAGTAACATTACCTCTTCACCCTCTCCACAATGGTGCCACTATCATGAAACTCAAAAGCTTGATAAATTTACTGAGAAAAACCCTTCATCATCATTGTCATCTCTAGGTTCATCATCAACATCTCCATCATCATCATCACCATCTTCTTCTTCATCATCATCATCATCATCTTCACCACCATCACCATCATCATCAACATCTTCATCACCATCACCATCACCATCATCATCATCATCAACATCTTCATCACCATCATCATCATAGTCAACATCTTCATCATCATTTTCATCTCTAGGTTCCTCATCACCATCACCATCACCATCACCATCACCATCACCATCACCATCACCATCACCATCATCATCATCATCATCACCATCCCATGACCATGACCATCACCATCACCATCACCATCACCATCAACATATTCATCATCATCACCATCATCATCATCATCAACATCATCGCCATCCCATCACCATCACCATACCATCACCATCTCCATCTTCATCACCATCACCATCACCATCACCATCACTATCATCATCATCATCACCATAAGTGACCGATGGATGATTTTGCAAAGTTGACCCCCGTGTGCAAAAATTGCACATTCCTTTACTGAGAAAAACCCTAGTTTCAAAAATGGACCTACAAGATGACACCTTAGCCATGGTACTGGAGAAGAGGGGAACCCCTAGCACTATCTCAAGGCCCTGAATCAAATGGAGTCTACTTTTTGTCGATCCGAGCCACGGTCATCATTCTATGGCTCGTTTCGTCTCACATCGAAAAGGCCTTTGGGGACACCCATTGGATACCTACTGGGGGCATAGAATGATGACCGTGCAACAAAATCGGGTTCCAGGGAGTCCTGCAAGTGTGTCTAGGAAGGTTCTAGCTGGGAACACTAGCCATAAGTGCTCGGTGGATGATTTTGCAAAGTTGACCCACATGTGCAAAAGTTGCACACTCCCTTACTAAGAAAAACCCTAGTTTCGAAAATGGACATACAAGATGACACCTGGGCCATGGGACCGGAGGAGAGGGGAACCCGTAGCACTATCCCGACATCCTGAATCCAATGGAGCCAACATTTTGTCGATCCGAGCCACGATCGTCATTCTATGGCTCGTTCTATCTAGCATCCAAAAGGCCTTCGGGGACACCTGCTGGATACCTACCGGCGACATAGAATGATGACCGTGCAACAAAACTGAGTTTCGGGGAGTCCTGCAAGTGTGTCTAGGAAGGTTCCAGCTAGGAACACCAGCCATAAGTTCCCGCTGGATTATTTTGCAAAGTTGACCCCCATGTGCAAAAATTGCACACTCCCTTACTAAGCAAAACCCTAGTTTCCAAAATGGACCTACAAGATCTGGTAAGCATTTGTTTTTCAAAAGTGGTTCAGAGGCTCTTGCATCTTGGAAGTGACCAAGTGTATCTTGCAATGTGATAAGTATCCATTTTAGGTTTCAGCGAATTCAAATATGACTCAGAGTCTCTCGCTTTGTGGGTAATTTACTAAGGTTTTTCATTTTACATTGCATTTCTATTGGCTACGTACTTCAACAAAGTGGTTCCAAATAGATGCATGGATGTGGAAGCTATGTTTTCCATCTTTGTCTCAAGTAGGAGAAGGCATGGCCATATCAGTCTCTTTAGGAATTGAAACACATTATAATACAATCCTTAGGTATGGAATTCAATTAAAATTTTATCCATACTGTTGGGGAAGAGAAGATAGGAGACCATGCTAAGAAGGATTTGGCGAGCATTTCATTCCAGGACGAGCTATTCCATTCATTGCTGAGGAATTTGAGGCTAAAAAGAATCTTGTAAGCATTCATTTTTCAAAAGTGGTTCGGAGGCTCTTGCATGTTGGAAGTGACCAAGAGTATCTTGCATTGTGATAAGTATGCATTTTAGGTTTCAGCGAATTCAAATATGACTTAGAGTCTCTTGCCATATTTTGTCTCAAGTATAAGAAGGCATGGCCATATCAGGCTCTTTAGGAATTGAAACATAGTATGATACAATCCTAAGGTATGGAATTCAATTAAAATTTTCTTAATGCTGCAACATGTTCAAATGTAGCATATGTAGAGTTTGATATACAACGAATGATTAAGTCACTTCAAGTAGACCCATGTGCAATTGTTGCATTGAAGGAAATTGAGCAAAACCCTAGTTTACGAAATGAATGCACAAAGAATCAGTTGGGCCATGAGAAGACGAGGGAGAGGCCCCCCTAGAGGTAATCGCACATGAGGAGACCAACGGAGTCGACCATTCGTCGATCTGAACTCCGGTTTCTGAGTTATGTCGAGTTGAAAGTCGCATGAAAATGTTGTTCAGGGACACTTGGTGACTTTTGTTCCGGGAGAAAAAAAGGAAATGGAGCAACAAGATTGCCTGCAGTTAGCTCCTACAAGTGTGTATGGGAAATGCCGATGTGGGAACAATACCACCATTGGCTCAATGGAGGGTTTTGCAGAGTTGACCCACCAATACGAGATTGCATTGAAGGAAATTGAGCAAAACCTAAGTTTACGAAATGAATGCACAATGAAGTCATTGGGACATAAGAAGATGAGGGAGAGGGCCCCCTAAAGGTAATCACACGCCAGGGGACCAAGTGAGTCAACGGTTCACCGATTTGACCTCCGGTTTCCGAGTTATGTTGAGTTTCAAGTTGCATGAAAATGTCATTCAGGGACACTTGGTGACTTTCAGTGTGGGAGAGAAAAAGAAAATGGAGCAACAAGATTGTGTGTCGTTGGCTCCTGCAAGTGTGTATGGGAAATGTCGACGTGGGAGAACTACCAACACAGGCTTGGTGGAGGGTTTTGTAAAGTTGACCCACCAATGCAAGATTGAATTGAAGGAAACTAAGCAAAACCCTAATTTAAGAAATGAATATATAATGAAGTCACTCGGTCATGAGAACACGAGGGAGACGACCCCCTAGATTTAATCACACACCAAGATACCAACGAAGTCAAGGGTTCGTCCATTCGACCTCCAATTTCTGAGTTATGTCGAATTGCAAGTCGCATGAAAGTTTCGTTAAGGGACACTTGGTGACTTTCGGTTCGAGAGAGAAAAATCAAATAGAGCAGCAAGATTGCGTGTCGTTGGCTTTTACAAGTGTGTATGGGAAATTCCAGCGTGGGAACACTACCAACACTAGTTCGATGGAGGGTTTTGCAGAGTTGACATACCAATGCGAGATTGCATTGAAGGAAACTGAGCAAAACCCTATTCTACGAAATTAATACACAATGAAGTCACTAGGCCATGAGAAGACGAGGGAGAGGGCCCCTCGAGGTAATCACATGCCAGGAGACCAATGAAGTCGGTGGTTCATCGATCCGACCTTCGGTTTCCGAGTTATGTCGAGTTGCAAGTCGAATGAAAATGTCATTTAGGGACACTTGGTGACTTTTAGTCTGGAAGCTAAAAATAAAACAGAGCAGCAAGATTGCGTGCCATTGGCTCTTGCAAGTGTGTATAGGAAACGCCGACGTGGGAACACTTCCAACACTGGCTCAGTAGAGGGTTTTGCAGAGTTGACCAACCAATGCGAGATTGCATTGAAGGAAACTAAGCAGAACTCTAGTTTATGAAATGAATGCACAATGAAGTCACTGGGCCATGAGAACATGAGGGAGAGGGCCCCCTAGAGATAATAGAACTCCAGGAGAGAAACAGACTTGACGATTTGTCAACCCAACCTCCGGTTTCTGAGTTATGTTGAGTTGCATGAAAATTTCGTTGAGGGACACTTGGTGACATTCGGTCCATGAGAAAAAAAGTAAACAGAGCAGCAAGATTGCATGCCATTGGCTCCTACAAGTGTGTATGGGAAATGACGACATGGGAACACTACCAACACTAGCTCAGTGGAAGGTTTTTGTAGAGTTGACCCACCAATGCGAGATTGCATTGAAGGAAACTGACCAAAACCCTAGTTCACGAAATGAATGCACAATGAAGTCACTGGACCATGACAAGATGAGGGAGAGGGCCTCCTAGAGGTAATCGCATGCCAAGAGACCAACGGAGTTGATGGTTCATCGATCTGACCTCCACTTTTCAATTTATGTCGAGTTGCAAGTCGCATGAAAATGTCGTTTAGGGACACTTGGTGACTTTCGGTCTGGGAGAGAAAAAGAAAATGGAGCAGGAAGATTTCATGCCGTTGCTCCTGCAAGTGTGTATGGGAAATTCCAACATTGGAAGACTACCAACACTCGACTCGGTGGAGTTTTTTGCAAAGTTGACCCACTAATGCGAGATTGCATTGAAGGAAACTCAGTAAAACCCTAGTTTACGAAATGAATGCACAATGAAGTCACTGGGCCATCAGAAGATGAGGGAGAGGACCCCATAGAGGTAATCGCACGCCAAGAGGCCAACAGAGTCGATGGTTCATCGATCTGAACTTCAGTTTCTGAGTTATGTTAAGTTGCAAGTCGCATGAAAATGTTGTTCAGGGATGCTTGGTGACTTTCGGTCTGGGAGCGAAAAATCAAACGGAGCAGCAAGATTGCATGTCGTTGGCTCCTCCAAGTGTGTATGGGAAATGCAGACATGGGAACACTACCAACACTGGCTCGGTGGATGGTTTTGAAAAGTTGACCCACTAATGCGAGATTGCATTGAAGGAAACTAAGAAAAACCTTAGTTTACGAAATGAATGCATAATGAAGTCATTGGGATATGAGAAGATGAGGGAGAGGGCCCCTAGAGGTAATCGCACGCTAGGAGACCAATAGAGTCAAGGGTTCATCGATCCAACCTCCAGTTACCGATTTATGTCGAGTTGCAAGTCGCATGAAAATATCGTTCAGGGACACTTTGTGACTTTCCGTCATTGAGCGAAACAACAAACAAAGCAGCAAGATTGCGTGTCGTTGGCTCCTGCAAGTGTGTTTGTGCAATACCAATGGGTGAACACTACCAACACTCACTCGGTGGAGGATTTTGCAGATTTGACCCCCCAATGTGAGATTGCATTGAAGGAAACTGAGAAAAACTCTAGTTTACGAAATGAACGCACAATGAAGTCACTTGGCCATGATAACACGAGGGAGAGGCCCCGCTAAAGATAATCACACGCCAAGAAACCAACGGATTCGATGGTTCATCGATCCAACCTCCATTTTTTGAGTTATGTCAAGTTGCAAGTCACACGAAAATATTGTTCAGGGACACTTGGTGACTTTTGATCCGCGAGCGAAAAAGGAAACGGAGCAGCAAGATTGCATGCCATTGGATCCTGCAAGTGTGTATGGGAAATGCCGATGTGGGAACACTACCAACACCGACTCGGTGGAGGTTTTTGCAGAGTTGACCCACCAATGCGAGATTGCGCTGAAGGAAACTCAGCATAACCCTAGTTTATGAAATGAATGCACAATGAATTCACTGGGCCATGATAACATGAGGAAGAGGGCTCCCTAGAGGTAATCTCATTCCAAGAGACCAACGGAGTCGACGGTTCGTGGATCCGACCTTCGGTTTCTGAGTTATGTCGAGTTGCAAGTCGCATGAAAATGTCGTTCAGGACACTTGGTGACTTTCGATTTGGGAGCGAAAAATCAAATGGAGCAATAGGATTGCATACCATTGGCTCCTCCAAGTGTGTATGGGCAATGTAGATGTGGGAACATTGCCAACACTGGCTCGGTGGATGGTTTTGCAAAGTTGACCCACCAATGTGAGATTGCATTGAAGGAAACTGAGAAAAACCCTAGTTTACGAAATGAATGCACAATGAAGTCATTGGGCCATGATAAGACGAGGGAGAGGGACCCTAGAGGTAATCGCACGCCAGGAGACCAACGGAGTCGAGGGTTGGTTGATCCAACCTCTGGTTGTCGATTTATGTCGAGTTGCAAGTCGGATGAAAATATTGTTCAGGGATACTTGGTGACTTTCGGTCATGGAGCGAAAAAACAAACGAAGCAACAAGATTGCATGTCGTTGGCTCCTGCAAGTGTGTATGTGCAATGCCAATGGGTCAACACTACCAACACTCACTCGGTGGAGGGTTTTGCAAAGTTGACCCACCAATGCGAGATTGCATTGAAGGAAACTGAGAAAAACCCTAGTTTACGAAATGAATGCACAATGAAGTCACTGGGCCATGAGAACACAAGGGAGAGGACCCCCTAGAGATAATCACATGCCAAGAGACCAACGGATTCGACAGTTCATCAATCCGACCTCCGGTTTTCGAGTTATGTTGAGTTGCAAGTCGCATGAAAATGTCGTTCAGGGAAACTTGGTGACTTTCGGTCCAGGAGTGAAAAAGGAAACGGAGCAGTAAGATTGCATGCCATTGGATCCTGCAAGTGTGTATGGGAAATTCTGACGTGGGAACACTACCAACACTGGATTGGTGGAGGTTTTTGTAGAGTTGACCCACCAATGCGAGATTGCATTGAAGGAAACTAAGAAAAACCCTAGTTTACAAAATGAATGCACAATGAAGTCACTGGGCCATGAAAACACGAAGGAGAGGTCCCCCTAGAGGTAATCGCATGCCAAGAAAGCAATGGAGTCGATGGTTCGTCGATCCGACCTCCGGTTTCCGAGTTATGTCGAGTTGCAAGTCGCATGAAAATGTCGTTCAGGGACGCTTGGTGACTTTTGCTCCGGGAGTGAAACATCAAACGGAGCAGCAGGATTGCATGTCATTGGCTCCTACAAGTGTGTATGGGCAATGCCAATGTGGTAACACTACCAACACTGGCTCGATGGATGGTTTTGCAAAGTGTACCCACCAATGCGAGATTGCATTGAAGAAAAATGAGCAAAACCCTAGTTTATGAAATGAATGCACAATGAAGTCAATGAGATCATGAGGGAGAGGGGCCCCTAGAGGTAATCGCACTCCAAGGGACAAATGGATTCGATGGTTCATCGATCCGACCTCTTGTTTCCGAGTTATGTTGACTTGCAAGTCACATGAAAATGTCATTCAGGGACACTTGGTGACTTTCGGTCTGGGAGCGAAAACACAAATGGAGAAGCAAGATTGCATGTCGTTGACTCCTACAAGTGTGTATGGGCAATTCCAACATGGGAACACTACCAACACTGGATCGGTGGAGGTTTTGCAGATTTGACCCACCAATGCGAGATTGCATTGAAGGAAACTGAGTAAAACCCTAGTTTACGAAATGAATGCACAATGAAGTCACTGGGCCATGAGAACACGAGGGACAGGGCCCCCTAGAGATAATCACATGCAAGGAGACCAATGGAGTTGAAGGTTCATCTTCCCGACCTGTGGTTTCTGAGTTATGCCGAGTTGCAAGGTGCATGAAAATATCGTTTAGGGACACTTGGTGATTTTCGGTTCGGGAGCGAAAAAGAAAACGGAGCAGCAAGATTGCATGCCATTGGATCTTGCAAGTGTGTATGGGAAATGCCGACATGGGAGGTTTTTGCAGAGTTGACCCACCAATGCGAGATTGCATTGAAGGAAACTGAACAAAACCCTAGTTTACGAAATGAATGCACAATGAAGTCACTAGGCCATGAGAAGACGGGGGAGAGGGACCCCTAGAGGTAATCACACACTAGGAGACCAACAGAGTTAAAGGTTCATCGATCTGACCTCTGGTTTCTTAGTTATGTCGAGTTGCAAATCGCATGAAAATGTCGTTCAAGGACACTAGGTGTGTTTCGGTCCGGGAGTGAAAAATCAAACAGAGCAACAACATTGCGTGCCTTTGAATTCTCCAAGTGTGTATGGGAAATGGCGACGTGGGAACACTGCCAACACTTGGCTCGGTGGATGGTTTTGCAGAGTTGACTCACAAATGCGAGATTGCATTGAAGGAAACTAAGCAAAACCCTAGTTTACGAAATGAATGCACAATGAAGTCACTCGGCCATGAGAAGACGGGGGAGAAGGCCCCCTAGAGGTAATTAAATGCTAGAAGACCAATAGAGTTAAAGTTTCATCGATCCGACCTTTGTTTTCTTACTTATTTCTAGTTGCAAATCGCATGAAAATGTCGTTCAGGGACACTATGTGAGTTTTGGTCCAGGAGCGAAAAATCAAACAAAGCAACAACATTGCATGCCGTTGGATCCTCCAAGTGTGTATGGGCAATGGTGACGTGGGAACACTACCAACACTGGCTCGATGGATGGTTTTACATATTTGACCCACTAATGCGAGATTGCATTGAAGGAAACTAAGCAAAACCCTACTTTACGAAATGAATGCACAATGAAGTCACTAGGCAATGAGAATACGAGGGAGAGGGCCCCCAAAGATAATCGCATGCTAGAAGACCAACGTAGTCGACAGCTTGTCGATCCGAACTCTGGTTTCTTAGTTATGTCGAGTTGCAAGTCACATAAAAATGTCGTTCAAGGACACTTGGTGGCTTTCGGTCCAAGAGCGAAAAAGAAAATGGAGCAGCAAGATTGCGGGTCGTTGGCTCCAGCAAGTGTGTATGGGAAATGCCGATGTGTGAACACTACCAAAACTGGCTCGGTGGAGAGTTTTGCATAGTTGACCCACCAATGCGAGATTGCATTGAAGGAAACTGAGCAAAACCCTAGTTTACAAAATGAACGCACAATGAAGTCACTAGGCCATGAGAACACGAGGGAGAGGGCTCCCTAGAGATAATCACATGTGAGGAGGCCAACGGATTCGATGGTTAGTCAATCTGACCTCCGTTTTCCAAGTTATGTCGAGTTGCAAGTCGCATGAAAATGTCATTTAGGGACACTTCGTGACTTTCGGTCCTTGAGGGAAAAAGAAAATGGAGCAGCAAGATTGCATGTCGTTGGATCCTGCAAGTGTGTATGGGAAATGTTGATGTGGGAACACTACCAACACTGGCTCGGTGGAGGGTTTTGCAGATTTGACCCACCAATGCGAGATTGCATTGAAGGAACCTCCGCAAAACCCTAGTTTACGAAATGAATTTACAATGAATTCACTGGGCCATAAGAACACGAGGGAGATGCCCCTCTAGAGGTAATCACACGCCAAGAGACCAACGGAGTCGACGGTTCGTTGATCCGACCTCCGGTTTCCGAGTTATGTCAAGTTTCAAGTCACATGAAAATGTCATTCAGGGACACTTGGTGACTTTCTGTATGGGAGCAAAAAAGCAAATGGAGCAGCAAGATTGCATGTTGTTGGCTCCTGCAAGTGTGTATGGGAAATGCTGACGTGGGAACACTACCAACACTGTCTCGGTGGAGGGTTTTGTAGAGTTGACCCACCAATGTGAGATTGCATTGAAGGAAAATGAGCAAAACCTTAGTTTACGAAATGAATGCACAATGAAGTCACTGGGCCATGAGAACACGAGTGAGAGCGGCCCCTAGAGCTAATTGAAGGCCACGAGACCAACGAAGTCGATGGTTAGTCGATCCGGCCTCTGGTTTCCAAGTTATGTCGAATTCAAAGTCGCATGAAAATGTCCTCAGGGACACTTGGTGACTTTTAGTCTGAGAGAGAAAAAGTAAACGGAGCAACAAGATTGTGTGCCGTTGGCTCTTGCAAGTGTGTATGGGAAATGCCGACATGGGAACACTACCAACACTGGCTCGGTGGAGGGTTTTGCAGAGTTGACCCACCAATGCGAGATTGCATTGAAGGAAACTGAGAAAAAGCCTAGTTTACAAAATGAATGCACAATGAAGTCACTGGGCCATAAGAAGAGGAGGGAGAGGCCCCCCTAGAGGTAATCGCATGCTAGGAGACCAACGGAGTCGACGATTCCTCGATCCAATCTCCAGTTTCTGAGTTATGTCAAGTTGCAAGTTGCATGAAAATGTCATTTTGGGACACTTGGTGACTTTCGGTCTGGGAGCAAAAACGAAAATGGAGCAGCAAGATTGCGTGCCGTTGGCTCCTGCAAGTGTGTATGGGAAGTGTCGATGTGTGAACACTACCAACACTGGCTCGATCAAGGGTTTTGCAGATTTGACCCACTAATGTGAGATTGCATTGAAGGAAACTAAGCAAAACCCTAGTTTACAAAATGAATGCACAATGAAGTCACTGTTCCTTGAGAACAAGAGGGAGAGGCCCCCCTAGTGATAATCACACGCCAGGAGACCAATGGAGTTGATGGTTCGTCGATCCAACCTCTAGTTTCCGAGTTATGTCGACTTGCAAGGTGCATGAAAATGTCATTCAGGGACACTTGGTGAGTTTCAGGCCAAGAGCGAAAAAGAAAATGGAGCAGCAAGATTGCGTGCCATTGGATCCTACAAGTGTGTATGGGAAATACCAATGTGGGAACGCTTCCAACAATGGCTCAGAGGAGGGTTTTGAAGAGTTGACCCACCAATGTGAGATTGCACTGAAGGAAACTTTGCAAAACCCTAGTTTATGAAATGAATGCACAATGAAGTCACTGGACCATGAGAAGACGAGGGAGAAGCCCCTCTAGAGGTAATCACACTCCAGGAGACTAACGGAGTCGACGGTTCATCGATCCAACCTCCAGTTTCCAAGTTATTTCGAGTTGCAAGTCGCATGAAAATGTCGTTCAGGGACACTTGGTAACTTTCGATCCGGTAGCGAAAAAGCAAACGGAGCAGCAAGATTGCATGTTTTTGGCTCCTACAAGTGTGTATGGGAAGTGTCGATGTGGGAACACTACCAACACTGGCTGGGTGGAGGGTTTTGCAGATTTGACACACCAATGCGAGATTGCACTGAAGGAAATAGAGAAAAACACTAGTTTACGAAATGAATGGACAATGAAGTTACTGGGCCATGAGAACGCAAGGGAGAGGCTTCCCTAGAGGTAATTGCACACCAGGAGACCAACGGAGTTGACAGTTCATCGATCTAACCTCCGATTTTTGAGTTATGTCGAGTTGCAAGTCGCATGAAAATGTCGTTCAGGGACACATGGTGACTTTTAGTCCGGGAGCGAAAACGAAAACGGAGAAGCAGGATTGTGTGTCATTGGCTCCTTCAAGTGTGTATGGGCAATGCCGTCTTGGGAACACTACCAACACTGGCTCAGTGGAGGGTTTTGTAGAGTTGACCCACCAATGTGACATTGCATTGAAGGAAACTGAGCAAAACCCTAGTTTACGAAATGAATGCACAATGAAGTCACTGGGACATGAGAACACGAGGGAGAGGTCCCCCTAGAGGTATCGCACGCCAGGAGACCAACAGATTCGACAGTTCGTCAATCCGACCTCTGGTTTCCGAGTTATGTCGAGTTGCAAGCTGCATGATAATGTCGTTCAGGGACACTTGGTGACTTTCGATCTGGGACACTTGGTGACTTTCAGTCCTCCTAGGGTTTCTATTTTTTAAGGCTTGTATAATTTCCTTCTTGACAGCTCACCTCTTATAGTATGTTAAATTTTTTATACTTGATCTAGATAAATGCTTTATACCAATTATAACCATTAGTTCAATGCATAAATTTAACCATAAAACATTTACATAAAGAATTTAACATGTAGGATCTAGTTAAGAATAGAAGGAACTTTATTTCTTGAATCCCGAGGTAATGTTTGTTCCTTTCACCAATGTTGCTTTGAGCACTTGTATGTAGTTACTCATATGTAGCGTTGAATCTAATTGTACAATCAAATATTGGGGGTTGATGAAATGTGTAGAATGTATTGCACTTAGTTTTATTAAATTACACTTGAACATTGACTTAACTTGTAATTTAATCATCCAAAATCACAAAGTTTAATTAGACCTATCCAATTAGTGTGCAATCAAATATTGGGGGTTGATGAAATGTGTAGAATGTATTGCACTTAGTTTTATTAAATTACACTTGAACATTGACTTAACTTGTAATTTAATCATCCAAAATCACAAAGTTTAATTAGACCTATCCAATTAGTGTACAATCAAATATTGGGGGTTGATGAAATGTGTAGAATGTATTGCACTTAGTTTTATTAAATTACACTTGAACATTGACTTAACTTGTAATTTAATCATCCAAAATCACAAAGTTTAATTAGACCTATCCAATTAGTGTGCATGAGTGAGTTCATTGAAACCCTGAAATACATTGTATTCCACTTAGTTTTATTAAATTACACAAGGAAGAACTTTGACTTAACTTGTAATGATCATCCAAAATCACAATTTTTAATTAGATATCCAATTAGTGTGCATGTAGTGAGTTTGTTGAAACCTTTAAATATAATAGTTTGTTCTTTTGACATAGTGCATTTGTGAGTAATAGATAATCCACACAAATCAACACAATAGATTGACACACGAACATGTGGAAACCGAAGAGCAAATACAAAGTGAAATGTATCATTCATTTATAAGTGAAATGTCAATGTACATGTCTCCAAAAGTACATGTATCCAATTATGTCAATGTACATGTCTCCAAAAGTACATGCACAATGAAGTCAATGTACATGTATCCAAAAGTACATATATATCCAAAGGCATCCAAAAGTACATGTATCCAAAACGATGCAAGCCACATGTACATGTATCCAAATGTACATATATCCCATAAGACACATCAAAACTCAAACTTCCTCTTGTTCTTTCCCGATGTTGATCCTCTAGGAACATTTCTAGGATCAGTATGTGTCTCTGGATCCTGCAAATTAAATATCAATTGTTAAATTCAACTAACTATGTACTAATACATTAGCTCAACAATTATCAACATGTGCATGGAAATTGCATGAAACACTTGGTCACTAATGGACATCTCACCTCAATGAGAGACTATGGCAAAGGGGATTGCATTCCTTGTGTAGCAGATCGAGCTGTTGGTTGAACATCTAGGATGGTCGCAACCATTGTCGAACCAGGGGGGCCAGGAACTGCTCCTGATACTGGTGGCTACAATCACAAAATATTGAAATAGTTAGACATGCATGAATAAACAATAGACAACAATAATAAACTATCTAAAGATCATGTTTAAATAGTTACATACCTCTATGTGACCAGTTTCTATTGCAGATGCAGCACTGACTGCTGCATGAACCATCGATGCAAGGTTTTCAACAGACAACTCCAGTTCCTGATGCAGTAAACATGCAATTCAAACATTAACAAAAAAAATTTATGCATTGCATTTCAAGTTAACCAACAAATATCATCGAAGGATATACATTACCATGGTATCAGTAATCCCATGGTCGTGGGAAGCTAGAGTATTTCTAGGAGTAGGTCACCTCACATACACACAACCCTTGTTCACGAATGGCCTAGGAGGAGATACAAATCCAGGAAATGGTCCACATGTCTCGGTTGGTGCCTACAGTTAGCAAGTGTTCATGTAGTTAGACATGCATGATTCATCGAACAGACATGTATTTAAAAATTGATATTTTTAATTGTTTAACTAGAGCCCAGATGTTTCCTCGGATGATATGACCATGGATGCGACCTCCACACTGGATTTCCCCAATGAAGGATCTTCCATCTGTAAGTTTAATAATTGTAAATATTAGACCGTAGATAGCATTAGTGAACTAGCATGTAAAGTATGTGGAAATTAACAAATTAACAAGTATTTAAAAACTGAAATTTTAAAATGGTTACCTCAGTGTGTGATACGGCAATCGATTCTATATAAGAGGGGCTTTCCAACTGGGTAGCATCATGAATCCCTCCACCAACTACGGGATCAGTGGATGGAATGTCATGTCCCCCTATAGAGTCTGGAACATCTGACTCTGGGGCATCGCTGTCGGCATAAAAAATCAACTACAAGTTCACAAAATTAATATATTAGGTCAAACTATATATATGTGTACAAAGAGGAAAATAAATGAATAATTTATTACAATTAACCATCTACATACCTCACTCAAAAACCCACTGAAGGAAACATCTGAGGCAAGACCATAGAAGGGACGACCACATGATGTGCACTCGTGAGGCTCAGTACTGGGCTGGGGATGTGCCGATGGTCCTGCACTAGTGGATGGTCCTGCACTAGATGATGGTCCTGCATGGTGATGACCTGGTGTATGTACCACACCAAGGATAGATGTCCCTTCCTCCTTCATATGTTGAACCATAGTGCCATGGCAAACAACCACCCGTGCCAAACTCAAAAATGCATCATGTGTCTCTGGAATTACACGATGTGTAAGTGGGACATCTGGCCCAGGCAACTGCCTGCGAGGTGCAGGGATAGGGAAATCATGGTCTCGAAGCCTCACATTGGGTCGGTTTTGGGGAATCCCCCCACCGATCACCTGAAACTGCAAGATATCAAAATAGTTTACGTGTTTATGTAACACGAACTCTGCATACATCTTTCAAAGGAAATACAGGGGAATTTCCCTGTTGTTATGTGGTGGCATATCAAAAACCATGTACCATCTATCCATCCAGTTATCAGCAAATGGTTGAAATGTGCACCACTCAATAGAGATATGAGGCCTGTTTGCATTTGGGATTTTCCCCGATCGAGGGTTCCTAAACAATGCAAATATGAGCTCTTTGGATATTTTCAACTTTTTTATTGTAGTGTAGTCTATCCCATCAACATAGTCTTGTCTTTTTCTTTCTCTATATGATGTAATATCATATAGTACATTGCTAGATTGTGAAATGGTGTCAACAATTGCATCCAGAGTTGATGTAAGTGAGTGACGAATCTTGTCACCACCACTAAAAGCTGCACTAATGCCCCTCAAGTGGGAAATCTCAATCAGTATCTCGCCATTTGTGTCCATAGCCGCAACTGCAATAAAAATATCAATATGAAAATCATTAGAAACATATACATGGTATATAATGACGTTTCTTCAAAATTGAAAATGTATTAAATCAAACTCAAGTAAGCAATTTAATGGCATGCACTTACATACATTTAAAACTTAAAATTAATCATTTAACAATTTAAAAGTAAGTTTCGTTCAACTTCTTTCTAGAATTGAAGGCACTTATTAACCCTCATTGGTGACTTTTCCATGCAAAATTGGGTTTAAACTTCTTAGAATTTAGGAGTGTTATTTTGACATGTTTTGGCCATTACATCCCTTGCAGAAAACAATATTTCTATCAACTTCATAAGATAACATTAAATTTATTGATTTCAACATATTACGCCTTGTGGTTGGAGGGGAGGACAAAGTGACATGGAATGAAATGGATATATATGAGTTTGTCTTGCCAATATGATTACATATACTTGAGATGAATATCAATGATTAAGATGTTGAATAATCAACTAGAGATTGTGACTAGAATGACAATAACAACAATGTCAACTTTATAAGATATCACAAGTGGAATATGACAGTGTTATCTCATAATTATCACATGTATATTTATTAATGATCCAAGTATTATGATATGTGATTGATATGACAAGATGGTTGATTAGGAGGATGAAGATTAAGTTGAGATAGAACAACTAAATTTAAATGTCACAGTCCTAAGACTGTGACTACATTCAGTTAATGAATAAGTAAGAATAGGATATGAATTATTAGGCTTAGAAAGATGGTTAAGGTAACATGCCCGGGGGCATGTCAAGTGGTAAAACTCAGACCCGTGTCTTAAACACAGTCTTTAAGAGGGGTGGAAATTTAGGATAGATGTAGGGTTAGGACAAAATCCAAGGGAAGAAGGGCAGAGATAGGTAAGAATGTTAGAAGGGTTTTAGGATAGGTTTCTAGGAGTACTTACTAGGTCAAGGCCGGAGGTCTTTTTGAGTGTAGATTAGGATGGTTGGATATGTAAACGACAGGGGCGAGGGACTATTAGGACATGTGAGGCAAGAAAAGGGGTGATATAGGGATTCCACCAATCCTCTAAATATCATTGAATCGATCATTGTTGGGAACACTCTCACGACACACTCTAGGTAGTTCATGGGTGTTCACCATTTCCATTGTTCTATAAACATGGAAACCAACCAAAAGTGACACGGAAAAATGGGGATATTGTGGACTGGAATACAATTGGTTGTAGATGAGCTTAGAGACTCGACATGTCTTTGAGTTGAATCAACGGTCCCTGAACGTTGAGTAGATTGATCGAGGGTGTGGATAGGGTAGGCCCAAGAGGCACTTTGTTAATGTGTTTTGGCATTTAGTTAAGGGTGCTTAACTAAGAGGCAATGCATAGCTACATACACTTGTGATGAAATTTTGATTATGTTCATGGACAAATGATTGTGATGAAATTTTGAGAAACCAAATTACTATTTTTTTATGCATTTTTTCTATTCACGCTTGTGCATGCATTTCATCTTGTTATGGCCATTTCCAACGAAACTTATTCAACTAGTATCACGGGGAAATGGCCTTTGAGGGTTGGAAATTTGGGTTTCATGTGGATGGATACATTGTAGAAAGGGAGGAGTTCTATTTTTTTCGATTTTTGGTTGCATTAGGAATTTTTGAGTTCTTGAAAAGGGATTCATTGTAATTATTCACTCATCTTGGTTGAGGGAGATGTGAATTTAATTAGAGATTGGGTTATTTCTAATTTGATGTTGTTTACACTATAAAAAAAAATAGTAATTTAGGTTTAAAATTGACAAAAAAATTGAATGGGTGAATGAATTACTTGATTAGATAACAATCCACCGGCGAATTTACCTCCCCTCCAAGGAAATCTGGATCCTCCAATACTCTAGGGCACGAAATCCATCGTCGTCCAAGCTCGAATTCACGTTTATGATGCTTGAAATACGTCGCGGGTGGTCAGGACTGTGTATTTAAATTGATTTTAGATTTACAAAACGCGCACGCACTATATAGGCTACATAACGCATACACATTTTGTAGTTCTATAACACATACGCGTTTTGTTTTTCTATCCTACATGTCTAATGACATGTCAGGCTCGAGTTTTACCATACCAAGTGCTAAGTATCATAAACGCGTTATATTTTTATGTAATGTGAATGTGTTTTCAAAAATGAGGATTGCATCTAAAAGGTCCCTCATCTTCTTGCACACACCCCCACATATTTGTAAAAGAAATTTAAAGTTGAATGTGAAATATTTATAGAATGTGTAAATAAAGATAAAGATAATTGTGTCGAGAATCTATAAGAGAGATTATCATAGCGATGTGAGGTGGTAAATATGTAGTTACTTGGAAGTGGATACGTGTCAATTAGTTCTCATTTGAAATCATTTGGTAATTTTTCTTTATGTCCAATGTTGAGTATGTTAAACATTATGTTTTCACTTCTTGAGTTCTACCGTCCTTGTTCCCCGACACTCTAACCATGAATTTGAGGATTTGTTATCTTCAAGATAATACTGAATTGCAACCCTATGGATTGGCACCTTGAAGCTAATGAGGATTTGCATGACCTATTATCCAAACTCTTAAGTATATAGTCTTTGAAATGAGTTAAGTGAGAGATGCAAAGAGACCTCATAAAGTTTCATAATGTTAAATATATACACGATAGAGAAAATAGACGGTGAGTTAACAACTAATGTGCTTATTAATATCATGATAGACATGGAAATTTTATTTGGATTTTGACAGTATAAGGTATTCCTTTAATGCCATGAATATCTTATTATTGAATTTCAAGGATAAATTGTTGTGACTCTAGATTATTGGTGCTTACTTGAAAGTTTAACTATGTGCTTGGATGAGAAAATATTTGAAAAATTGTAGCATGATTGATGTGTCGATTATACTTAGCCTTGTAAAATGACAATATTCTCATTGCGTGATGAGACATGATAATGAAACGATGATAAATATCTTGACAAGATCGCATCTCACTCATATGATGGCATGGATGTATTTCATAATGATATTTTGTAGGTATATGATGGCATTGGTTAGGCCATTCTATGTATACTTCAACCATAGTTCAGCAACATTCGATTGATTTTGAGGACTGTTTTGACTAGCGATTGGACTATGTTAGAATTGTCCTTCATTCTTAAGAATGCATAGCATTTATACAATTTCTTATGCCCTAATGAAGAGATCTTCCCTTGCTTCACTTTGCCTTTAATTCAATTCTAGTTTCAAGGGTTTGTTGTGTTGTCTTATGAAGTGGATATTTGACTTTCTTCCACTTCAAATCACACTGTGGACAACATGACACTCAATAGTAAAAAATCGACATCTTCAGGCACCTATGCTTTAAAATAATAGTCAAAGATCCTTGAAAAGTTGTAATTTGCAGCCTTGATGAAGTTTGAACATACCTGTAGTAACATGTAGAACCGGTTGTAGGGATACATCCATCCTTGTTATGGAAGGATGGCACCCTTTTATATGTCATTGATGAAATATATTAAATGCTTGGAGGTTACTCATTAACATGGTCCACTTGGAAGGTTGTTCACATGGTTTAACTCTATTTTATGAAGGACATTTTTAGGTTTCTTTATAGAGTGACGATTTTTCATTTGGGTGGCATCTAGGGCCTTCTATGCATGCCTTGTGGGCATCTTCCTATGAAGAGAGATTCCTTGTATGTGAGTAGTGGACAACCTTTGTTACTTAGAGATTACTTCATGAGCTAGTGTCAACTTTTGAGCTTTCTAAATGGGACCATCCTTTGGACATTTTTGCATTTTAAAGATATCTTGGTTGCATGAGGACTTCTAGCTTCTTTATTGACATACCTTACAAAGGAAGTATCCTTTAAAGGGGGCCTTTGGAGGCCACATGCATAATCACTTGACCTTTTTATCCTTGCTTGATGGAGGCGTCCCCCTATTTGGGGCCTCATGTATCTTAAGTGTTGTACGTGTGGTTTTGTTTACATTATTTTATTGCTTTGTTAGGAATTTTTTAGAAGCATCACCCAAACTCTTGTACATTTCCATAAGTGTAGCAACAATGCTACTATCAAAATCCATTTTGGGTCCATACGACAATCCCATAGAATACAACTAATGGCCAAGAGCTTCCAAACCATATGCAAACTGTGCAACGAGTGTATGTTGTACGATCTACACAGCCAATGCAATTTGTATGGAGCACTCCACTCTGAAATCTGGGTTCTCTTTCATTGTCTACATCCTTTTCTAGGTGTTGTTCAGGATCACAATTATCATCTCGTGTAGATGAAAGGATTCCAAAATCATTTCTATTTCCAATATTTTGAGGATCTATGCCTAACAAATTTCATCTCACACATTTGAACCCCCATACACAGTGAATGCTTGAAAGCATTTGTAAGATTGAAAGGAAAACTTGAAATCACAATCGTTTTCTCTGAAGTGTATGTTCTCTGGATGCCACTAGTTTTTACTCTCCCTAACAAAGGATTTTATTATGTTCTCTAGCTCTTTGTTGAACTTAATGGAAAATTCTATCCATATATTTTTTTGTATTGACATTTTTTTAATATAGTTTTACTTTTATTTATCTCAATTTGATTGCCATCAACTTCAAACATAAATATGAGTCAGGTGATTTGGGTTTCCAGAAAATCATACATGTTTTTGTACTGCTATTTTTTAATTGTCTTGATATATGCCATCATGAACAAGTCTTGGTTGTGATGCTTGTTTACACCTTTCCTTGAATGAGGGGAGATGTTCATCAACGTTGAGAATTTTCTTATGTTTGGAAATCAAAAGGAATTCTCTCTTGTTTTTTTAAGAGGAATTTCTCCTCGATTCGTCTATCAAAGACAATGTTCTCACCATATACTTTTCTAGTGAATACTAAATAGATGTAAATAAAGTTAAACCAAGAAACACAATGAGACTTTTGAATCTCAATTCTATTACAACATAACACATCTAGATTCTATTTTCAATGATGGAAAGAAGCTTTTTTTTTCCTTAAATTTAGATACCATTTTTTTAAACAATAAGTGTGAATATATGTCATGCATTATCACCTTCCATTGAAAAAGGTAGAGACTTCCTGCGAATAGGATTGTGCATCAATAACACAAAGTCTTCAACAAGACCTTATGATTTCACTCTTATTGTTCTACATACAGTGCTCATCTTCAAATATTTGTGGAAGGTTTAAGAAACTCATACATAGATTCATAAGAATGGGATTGTGAAAAATGTAATATGTGATAGATGGTCATTAAGAAAACTTGTTAGGAATTTTCCATTATAGTTGAAAAAGACATTTATAGGAAGTATATTAACGAGTTTGTTTGAAAAAGAGTTTGAGTCATGATCATAGAAATCATGCATCCTCTAGTAGTGTTTTGAGGAGATCAAAAAATATTTTTACAATCCCAAACTATAATCATTCAAGAGTCTGAGAAATTTATCTGCTGAAAGCAATAATACAATGAAATTTCAATTGACAGGCATAAATGATTTTGAAAATGAATATGTATTTTCCTTCGAAGACTGTGATGGGGCTCCTATGAATCAAATAATTTGAAGATAAACCTATTAGAAGGAAAAGTGAAAGCACAATGAATTGTGATTTCTTAGGAATCAAAGAGATGGTGAGTCTTCTTGGAAAAAGATTCCCCAAAGTTTTACAATATCTTATAAACCAGTGAAAGATTCGCCAGTTTTTACAATTTTTTTATAATGCAGTGAAATATTCGCCAAGATTTTACAATATCTTATAATTTAGTAAATATTCGCCAATATTTTATAGTATTATATAATAAAATGAAAGATTCACCAAATTTTATATATACACATATTATATTATTGTTAAAATCGCCTTCAAATTTTCCTATATATCGGGGAGATTCACCCATTTTTTATACATATAAATTTGGGTGGGGTTCTTAAAATCATCCCTGGGAAATACAATCAATTCAATGAAGGATACTATTCCTCACCTTATGCGTAAAGCCATTTTGGTATAAATGTCGTTTGTTTGTTCTTTTCTAGAGCCAAGTTTCCAAGATAGGGATTGTTTTTAGTAATCCTCTTCTTCACGTTTTTCAATAATAATGGTGATCTCTCGCTATTATTATTGGCTCATTGGTTTCAAGAGAAATGAATTTATGCAAGTTCTCCATCATTTCTACACGTCACATATTCTCTAAGCATCGCTAGGAAACATAGTTATGTAAAATTTTCAAAATATCACAATATTTTCCTATGGTCCTACAACAAACATTATTTTCTGACAATCCTTATTTCCCTGACTTGCTTCATATGGCATTGGTGACTTTACACTGCATTGTTCAAGTTATTTTTCTATACTTTTGTGTGTGGCATAAGCCTTGGGCTTCTGGTTTTCTCTTCTATACGTTGCATCGAGCTCTTGTCTACCTTCATGGACTCTTTATTTCACATATAATTGTTTTTCTAGCCTCCTTGAGACCATTCAAAAATATTGTAACCAAACTTTGTAATAATACCTAAAGTTTGCAGCCTTGATAATAATGAAAAATAGATGGAAATAATACATTTGACTTGCATTTTATTTTCTTTAGGATCTTGTTGAAACTTGATTCTGATTTACGCCCTTCTCAATTGTCATCATCGCAGACATGGGATTGGAATTCGATATTTCTCTAATATCATGTTAAACTTTAAGAAAGCTAATAAAACCCTGAGGAACTTTATCAATTTATTGTAGGCTCTATACGATATATTGTAATGCCAACCACAGTGATCATACTCTACATAAATACCAATTCATCCTATAAGACATTAAAACTTGAATCGAATTAATTTGAAAACTATCATAATTATCTTGTTGAATATCCTCCTCTGGCTATTTGGAAAGTCTGCAAGATTGAGTCCTAGGAACTGGAAGAGGTCCCCAACCTACTATCCTCTTTACTAATTCATCATCTTTTTGTTACTAGAGCTCACCTCTTTAGACTTGTCTTCCTTCATCTTAAATTCTTGGAAAGGATCTACATTATAGACAAATATTATGTCTCAACTTTCATAGGACAGATACAACTAACAACAACTTTGAATAACTATTTATTCAAGCAATAAACTAGAATAACTGGAAAATAATGAAATTTCCCTCAAAACTGTTGAACAAGGGATGATAAGACTTTTCAAAATATCAGAAGAAGCTCTCATTTAATGGCCCCAAAAATCAAACAATTTATTGGCATCTAGATAGACATCAATCTACATAGATTTCAAAGAATCAGAACTTTAGTCCAATTCTTATCAACAATGACAAACACAAACATATTGCAACCATATTCATTCAAAAGGTTTATTAACAAATAGCTCCAATAAAAGTTGACCTGGGTTTCCATGAACTTAAAAATTAATGTACAAGTACAATTCCAAGCTTCAACTATTTTGCTTTAAGTCTAAAGGATCTCCAAAAGGGAGTAACATGTTATACAACAAAAGTGTAATAAATTATAATATATTCTATTATGCACCATTTAATATAATAACATAAACATGATTAGATACTGTGTCTTTTGGAAGGGTTATTCCCTTCCCCCTACACATATAAATTAAAACACTATCTTGTATTATATCCATCATCTCTCATGAAATATTTTACATCTTTGTATTTTTCTCTTCTATTTAGAATGTATGGGTGATAAGATTACATAGGATGGCAATATATTAACTAGGATAAAGCTCTCATTCAAGCCAACATTGTTATATATACTTTTTCAACCAACATGTTTGCAACATATTGGTTAGCATTGAATGCATTTGTGAAACAGCCAAACTGAAGGCCTAAAATTTTAATTGACTTGTAGTAATACTAACATTCTATTTTTAAAAAAATATTACAAATGGCTAATCATCGAGAATCATAGACTTTAATGTCTATATGGTAATCATAGAATTTAATATCATTATTTACCATTTAAAGGAAAATAATTGACAAAGCATTTGATTTATACAACAGGGAAATTGAAATTTTGTGAGAAATATATATGTTCCAAAAAAACATTTGAATGAAATGGAGCTCACCTCTTTACACTTGTATTAATTCTGGCTTAACTTCATGGAAAGGATATACATTATAGACAAATACTAAGCCTCAACTTTTAGAGGACAACTAAAAGAAACAACAACTTAACTGTTTCTTCAAGAAAACAATGAAATTCTCCTCAAAAGGTTGAACAAAGGAAATCAAAACTTTTAAAATCCTCATAAAAAGTAACCAAACCATGATTACTTCTCAGTGCTCATGGTAATTTTTACACAAGCATATAAAAATACATAGATTTCCGTTGTCTATAAAATGTTTTCACAATTTGGGAACTTATGCATTAACATATTTCAAGTTTGCTAATAATTTGAAAAACTAACAATTTTCAAAAGTTCAAGTGCAAAAGATGTCAAGTAAGCCTTAGAAAATTCATTAGTCACATGGAGGAAAGATTGGAAACGAATCCATCAGTTTAATAGTTATGCAACAAGTCTTTTCCCATATCCAGACACCATTTGAACTATTAAGGAGCCAATGATGGGAAGGGGGATGGAATTCCTAGACCTTTATAACTTCAATCCAAATCATGATTTGAAAATAATTCTTAATTACAACCTTAACTCAAATTCCACCAACATGCTATCAACAACTCTCAAATACAAACTTTTTTGAATATTTTCACTACTACAAAACATGTCCAACTTCACTAGCAGAATTATACATGTCTTCTTACTTGTTGGATATCATATGTGCAAGCAATGCATTTTAAAGACTTGGTTGGGCATGGACAATAGTAGACCCACTCGTACATGTCTATTGAAAATAGTTGTGGGATCACATACATGCAAGATAATATGGGTGTATTTGTGATCATTTCCTAGCCCCACTTTATTAATTGATCTTTTTCAAACTGGCTTCAAGGATGCCTGAAGAAGTAATGAAAACCATATGTTAAATTGGATATCGGTACATGAACGAGGATAGCGCCTACATAAGGATTAATAGGGCCAAAAAACCTCCAAATTTACTTCCTAAGAATGTTCCTAATAGGTTGGTCATTCAGGAAATATCCTATTAAACATTTTTCATTGTTTGATTCCTCAATCTCAAAAGAGAAGAAAAAGAGAGGAAAAGGTTGGCTAAAGTTGAAGCCAAGGCCAAGGAAAAATTTGAGGCCAAAGCAAAGAAAGAAAGAGAGATGACAAGCAAACTTTAGAAGAGGAAAATAAAAATAAGGAAGAGAAGGAGGTAGATACCAAGAAGAAAATATTAGTAGAAGTAGAGAAAGGTAAGGAACGATTGATGAACCCTAATTATAGGTATCCTATAGCTTTTTTTCCACAGTAAAACACGGGATATAATGAAGGAAATACACTTGTTTTGTGGGTTAATGATTTACTTTGATTATTTAATGAAGATGTTTTTAGATTATTCTTTTTATGCTTAAAGGGGCGGTGTTATAAACTAATACATGAAAACGAGTATGTTGGAGCAAGCGCAGGTACACTAAGGGACAACACGCAAATCTAGTTGAGAGACTGAAGGACCATGCAAGGCTTAGCGCCTATTTTCCCTGACTTATAGAGATGAAAACCTGTTTTAACTGGATTGGCAATTAAAGCAAGTAGTTAGGTTAGGATTTGAGGCATATATATATGGACCTCTCGGGTAGCGAGGGTGTCCTATTGTTGTTTTGTGGAATTACGTTTTTACATTTTACTGCAGAAGACAATTTGTGTTAGAGACTATTTCTAAACCATGAAGTTATCATTTTGATGAGAAGACTGATGTTACTTTTCAACTTGCATTTATAAGTTTTCTATACTCCTGAGTACGGGTTGGAGAGGGCCCCTCCAACACGTAAGTCAGAAGCTTTCCTCTGTTTTCAAGTATTTTCCATTTATGTTGTGAATTGATTTACGCCTTATCATGTGTGAAGATACCTTGATGGCATTTGAATAGTATGGTTTTATTTCAGTTAAAATATTATTTTCGTTCAACATATTTTCTTTAGTTCATCAATGCTCATTATGTAGTTCGGTAGGAGACATTCTGTAGTCCTATACCTGCGTTCTACGCACGCATATTTTGACATATGTTTTCATATATTTTCATATCGGTTCTCAGGTAATGATTTAGATCCAGAAAGCTCATGCATATTTCTTTTATCAAACTTAGATCATAGAGGTTAATTATTTTCAATTCATTGATTTAGAGATCATCACTCCTTAGTGTTTAATCCAAATAAATAAAGATTGGTTAATTCGTAGCATTAGATATTTGCATTCTGAATTTAGTTTTTACCATTCGAATATTTTAGATTAGACTTCTAGTATTATGCACTCGATTTACAAAATTTGATTCCTAGATTAGAATCCCAGCTTTCAATCTTTCGTTTCTAGAATAAATTTGCCAAGTTTCAGCAATTTAATTCTTAGTGTAGATTTACTGCTTTCAGTATTTTAAACTTCTCAACATAGGGACTTGTCATTTATAGATTTACAATCTTTTCATCTCACCTTCTTCTTGATTAGATAAACATATAAGATCTATACCAACACCCCAAACACAACGAAGACTATCCTCTAGAGCACACATAGTGTTAGCACCTCTTAAGTTTGTACGTCCCCCGGGTTGATAATTAAAGTAGGCTCCTGGTCTAGATGCCCTCATTAGGCACCCATTCTAAGAGCTCACCACTTTTTGGTGCCATTGCCGGGGAGGTGCTTAATCTTTAAAATACATCTTTGGAAAAAAAAAACATAAAACATAAAATTTTTACCATGAATGCCTATACGACAGAGAGATAGATTTGGATGCTTCCTCCCTGCCCATCCTATGAGCAACAACAGTTTTGAGAACTCTCAATCTGAATTCCTTAACTCATAATAAGAAACTGATTCTAGCTATGACCCAAACCTAGATAACTTCTTTGCTGACTCTATCTCAAACACTACTATGGCAGAAGAAGATGAAGAACATAAGGAACTGTTCACCTTTCCTATCAGTATACCTCTTGGAGATGACAGGATGAAGAACACCAACCCTAATAATCTATCAAACTTCCATGGTTTGACTTCAGAAGACCCTGACACATTCCTATTTGAGTTTGAGGTAATTTGCAGATCCTTTGATTACACTACTAATGCACAAAAGATGAGGCTTTTTCCTTCCACACTAAAAGATCTATCACTTAGGTGGTTCATGAGCCTTGAAGGAAACATTTTTTCCAGCTGGGACCAAATGAAACAGGCATTTCTAGAAAAATATAGGGACTACTGCAAAGCAAAGGATACAAGATATGAAATCTTTCAGATGCAATAGGGAGAAAGAGAATCATTAGAGGATTATGTCCAAAGATTTCAACTCAGCTACAAACGAGCTAGTCATTGCACCTTAGATCCTGAATCGCTAAAACTTGTCCTTCTTAGTGGTGTAAAAGAAGAAAATTTTGAAGTCTTAAACCTTCTGGGGGATGGATATCTATTCCATAAGACTTATGACCAAATCCTCCAAATCCTCAAAAACTACTCTATATCTAGGAAAAGTAAAAATGGGACAGGGATACACACACATTTACTGGGGGGTCAACATCTTCGGGACCAAACCTTACAAAATCTGATTTAGGAAACCTGCTAGATGACATGAAGACCGACATCTTACAATCTTTGGCCATGCAACTAGATGCACTTCAAATCAAGAAGAAACAAGACGAAATCAACCAAGGATTGGCAGTCTTTTGTCCACGCTACAGAAAAAAACATGAGAAAGGGCAGTGCACACTAAACACCATAGAAATATGTGGTCTCTGCACAGACGATCACTCCACTGATAAATGTGCTATGTTGCCCTCATGTAAAGCTTCTATTCAAGTGTTGATGTATTTGTAACTTCGGAATGTGTTTCACATATGTATATTGTATTCCTATAGAGATGTTATTATTCCTCTATGCGGAAGTGTCGCCATTTATATTGTAAGTGTCGTAACTTATACTTGATGGGTTATTAGACCACCTTGATGGGGTCGGCCCTGTATAAGTCATGTGGGTTAAAGGGTTATTATACCACCCTATTGGGGGTTGGCCCTGTCAGCATTATGTTATGTGATTAAGTTGAGTCCAACCTAGTAAGGTTATTAGGCAAGTCAAGTCATGGTATAAATAGAGTGCGGGATGCACTCTATTTGATCATTCACTTTCTCATTCATACACTCTTTGGAGAGTGGCGCACTAGTGGAGGAGGAGAAGCTGCTGCTAGGAGACTATCTCTTATGCTTGGGTTTTGTATCATTGCTTTATCTATCTCTGACGAAGTTATTGGGGTTTTTCACCTTTATGGTTTTCCCCAAGGAAACTCTATGTGTCTATTGTCTCATGCGATTTCTTGTTGTGATTGATATGCTTGATATGTTGTACATGTTATTCTGTCAGTAAAGATCCAGGAGTATGTTGAATTAATGCTAAAAAATTAACATGGTATCAGAGCTAACCTGAGAAGAAGACATTGTGCAGTTGCGGAAGCTAGGGCTTCTTGTTTTTTGGGTTTCTCTCCACATATCTTGAAAGGAAGGAGGCTAGATTGACTCTCCTCAGCAAGGCGCATCATTCTGTCCAACCAGAATTCAATTCTGAGCATTTTCATATTTTGACCTAAAAATTAGGGTTTCCACAAAAAGTGGAATTTCTGAAATCTGAGACCATGTCTGGAAGCTCCTTGGAAAAATAGAATTTTAGAGCTTTGTATCGAACATTTTGGTTGGGTGAAGCTCCGAGAAAATCAAACCCTAGTTTGGGGTTCTATCTAGTGAAGCCGGAAATTAGGGCTTCTGCAAAAGTTGGAATTTCTGAAATCTAAGACCATGGTTGGAAGTTCCTGGGAAAAATCGAAGTTTAGAGCTTTGGATCGAACTTTTTGGTTGGGTGAAGCTCCGATAAAATCAAACCCTAGTTTGGGGTCGTGTCTAATGAAGCTGGAAATTAGGGCTTCTACAAAAGTTGGAATTTATGAATTCTGAGACCATGGCTGGAAGCTCCTCCGAACAATCAAAGTTTAGAGACCAAGATCAAACTTTTTGGATGGATGAAGCTCCGGGAAAATCAAACCCTAATTCAGGGTCCTCCTTAGTGAATCCGGAAGTTTGAAAAGCAAATTTGAGGGGTGAAACTTTGCAGTTTTCAAATTCTGAGTATACTAGCTTGATCCGCTCATCAAGGCGCATCTTTCTATACTTTCAAAAGTTTGAAATTGAAAGTTTGAATTTTTAGGGTTTCTCTGACAAACCCTAATCCAGCTCCAGATCTAGTTTTCAGCAAATCAAGTGGTAAGACCTAAATCTTTATTTCCAGTTGAGTTTATCATTGAAAATGTCTCACCACACCAAGCTTGAGGATAAGTTTGAAGGGGCTGATAACTCCCAAGCTTGGAAGTATAGGATTGGGTTAATCCTAGAAGAGAATGAGTTGGAC
Source organism: Larix kaempferi (assembly GCA_027924585.1). Taxonomy (NCBI): domain Eukaryota; kingdom Viridiplantae; phylum Streptophyta; class Pinopsida; order Pinales; family Pinaceae; genus Larix; species Larix kaempferi. The sequence continues at coordinate 1,207,852 of BSBM01001678.1, read as the reverse complement.
ACTTACATAAGTGAAGAGATTCTAGTTCCAGAGGGAGAAGAGCCTAAGGACTTACAAAAGAAGAACTTGGTCAAGGCTAAGAGGATCATTGCTGATTCTATCAAAGACCATCTCATGCTTGAAGACACCTAAGGATATGTTTGATTCCTTAACCAAGCTATTTGAAGGGAAGAATATAAATCAGAAGATGACCTTGAGGAATCAATTGAAGAATATCATGTTCCAGAATGCGGAGACCATGTAGTCTTATTTCTCAAGGGTCTCCCAAATAAAAGAACAACTTGAAGCTATGGGAGAAGATATAGAAAATAGATAAGTGGTAATGACCACTCTTAATGGCCTTCCTAGGTCATGGGATTCCTCCATCCAAGGAATTTGTGCTAGGAAGAAACCTATCTCTTTTAGTAAGCTGTGGGAAGAATGCTCACAGGAAGAAGCTCAGATTGTAGCTTGAGAAGAGAAGATGGGGAATGAATATCAAGCCCTCACAACACATACCAAGAAGACGACACTTTTCCTCAGATTGTCCTTAAGAACAAAAGGAACAACAACAACTACTACTACAAGCAATATGATAGGTATGACTTATAGGTATGTTTTGAAATCTGTTCATGATTAAGTTGATTATCTTCATGTTATTGAATTTAGTAACAATCTTGCTTAATTTTAGACTTGTCTTATCACCCTAGTAAAAGTATGAATGTAGGATAGAAGACATTCATTGATTAGGGTTATGAAACTTATGATTGTATTATGATTGTACTAATGCACCGTGGTGTTGTATGAGGATAATGTTATCCCCTAACATGAAAGGTACAAATCAAGTTCTAGATCAAGACCATGATGACATGAAGACAAAGACTCATCCATAGTCATGGATCACATAGAGGTATGTATAATTTGGTTCTACAATGGTTAAATTATGAGTTATGCAGGTCATTGAAGAGAACAAGAAAACATTTCTAGACATAACTAGCAAATATGATGACCAAGTATGTTTTTCCTATATCAAGTTAGAATCCTACCCTATGTAAGGATCTTATACTTTTGTATGATTGATAATGATTACTCAGGAAGTTACAAGTTTGAGTAATCTAGGGTTTATGCATATTATGTTCCTTACTTTGGTTAATGATATGACTAACCAAAAAATTCCTATATAAACCTTGAATACTAATGCTTATTATCTGTGTTTGAAATGATCATGACTATACATGCTTAAGATGATTGTGTTTTGATAGTATTAAGATTATACTAATAAATGTATGAGTATCTATGAGATCTTGAGGATAACACAATGATGATACTAGTAAGAATGCATAGTGATCGAGGATGGATATAAGCTCAAGGACAGGTAATCCAGGAAGCAAAGATCAAGAGGAAGCACACTCCAGTAGTTCCTACAAGGAAGCAAAGATTGAGAGGGAGTCCACCCAACAAACAACAAAGACAAGTATTTGAATTATCATTTCTTATTGTTTAAATAATATTGTTCAATAATGTATATGCTTATGTCCCTAGACTTAGGTTGTGTATTATGCATATTAGAATAATTGCATTAATGAACAGTATACTGCTAATATGCATGTAATGGGTAAGTGTCCTATGGAACTATGCAACAATCCATTGCCACTTATCTAGAATGAAACCTCTTTTCTAACATGTTGGGAGTTGTGCGCACTCTTAACAATGTTCTGGTAGAGATTGGAAGGCATCTAGAAAGTTATTGGATATGGATAAATGTTGTATTGAAGCATTGGCTAAAATAATTGCATGTCTGTATGACATATTTCTTTATGTGTAAGAACTTGTTCTGAAAACTATGAGATGTTTCTAATAATGCAATTTAACTTGTCTTGTAGGAAATATCGTATACGAGTACCTACAAAAGAAGGACTACAACATTTGTTCAGCAACAAAACTATCTATTGAATAATCTGAAGTTCCCAGGATCCGGGATGAAGTAATGATGTCATGATTCGTCGATCATGAAGAATGATGTTTGGGATGTTGTCCCAAGACCAAAAGGGAAGTCTGTTGTGACTTCCAAGTGGATTTATAAGATCAAGCATGTTGCAGATGGTAGCATGGATAAATACAAAGCGAGATTTGTAGCTCGTGGCTTCTCCCATAAAGAGGGGATAGACTATGAAGAAAATTTTGCTCATGTAGCCAAATATACTTCTATCATATCAGTACTTGATCTGGCTGTAATGTTGAAATAGAAGATACGCCAAATGGATGTCAAGACAACTTTCTTGAATGGTGTAATCAAGGAGGAAGTGTATGTGGATCAGCAACTTGGCTTTGAGACACATGATAGGGAGTCATATGTGTGCCAGTTGAAGAAATCCTTGTATGGCTTGAAGCAAGCTCCTAAGACTTGGTATGATAGGATAGACAGCTTTCTATCCAGTTTGGGCTTTACCGAGAGTAAACTAGATTCCAACCTTTACTACAAGGTTGAGGAAGGAAATCCTGTGATACTACTTTTGTATGTGGATGACCTGTTTGCTACAGGTGAGGATGGATTGATTCCCGACATGAAGAGGAAGCTTGCTGCTGAGTTCGAGATGAAGGACTTGGGGATGATGCACTACTTTCTAGGCATGGAGGTGTGGCAGAGTGCAGAAGGAATCTTCCTTGGATAAGGGAAGTATGTTGTAGATATCCTGAAGAGGTTAGGGATGATGGACTGCAAGGCCATGGCCACACCTATGGCATCGAACCTGAAGCTTCTATGTGATGCTTCATCTGTTCTGGTTGATGTCACTGTGTATCGTCAGATTATTGGGTTTTTGATGTACTTGATAAATACGAGACCAGATATTTGCTTTGCGTTGAACACATTGAGCTAGTTCCTGACGGATCAAAGAGGTGTTCACCTGGTTGCTGTAAAGCATATTCTGAGGTACCTGAAGGGTACAGTTGATTATGAACTCAATTATGATGCGAATCAAAAGGTTCACCTAGAGGGTTATGTTGATTCAGATTGGGCAAGCAGTGCTGCAGATAGGAAGAGCACTTCTGGGTGTTTCTTCAGTATGGGATCAGGTATGATCTCTTGGTTTAGTAGGAAGCAGTCCTGTGTAGCACTGAGTACAGCTGAAGTAGAGTATGTTGCAGCTTGTTCGGCCAGTTGTGAGGCAGTATGGCTGAGGAAGGTACTGTCTGATTTATTTGATCTCCCATTGGGTGCTACTGGTATCTTTTGTGACAACCAGAGTTGTGTGAAGCTGTCTAAGAATCCGATTTTCCATGATAGGTTGAAGCACATTGAGATCAAATATGACTATATCAGGGATATGGTGTAGAGAGGAGTAGTGAAGCTCCTGTATGTTGCGATGGACGAGCAAATAGTCGATGTGTTGACCAAGCCGCTGGCCATGGTGAAGTTTGAGTACTTCAGAGAGAGACTTGGTGTACTTCAAATCGAGATTCCTTCCAAGGGGAAGTGATGACTCTGGAGACACAGATGCACATGAGCCATTCTAGCATGGTTGAAGTGTGTCTTCCCATAGCTGAGATATAAGGGCTGGGGCCATTCTGACATGGTTGAAGTGTGTCTTCCCATGGTCGTTGATGTAATAGTTGTGCCATTGGAGCATGGTTGAAGTGTGTCTTCCCATGGCTACGATATAAGTGATGTGCCATTCGAGCAAGGTTGAAGTGTGTCTTCCCATGGCTGCGATATAAGTGTTGTGCCATTCCTAGCATAGTTGAAGTGTGTCTTCCCATGGCTATGGATATAAGTGCGATTCCATTCTCGCATGGTTGAAGTGTGTCTTCCCATGGCGTAGATATAAGTGTTGAGTCTTTCACAGATGGTTGAAGTGTGTCTTTCCATGCCGGTGAATGTAAGTGTCTTGTGATGTGCATCTGGGTTGTGCTCCATGGACTATGAGGTGATCTGAAGATGATGAGGTGACAGTAAGGTACACAGGTTTTGCATAGGCATATAATTGGTCCTGAGATGCTCTTGCAAGTTTTGCAGAGGCAGTGTAATTACTCCTGGGAGATCTTGCAAGTTTTGCAGAGGCAGTGTAATCAGTCCTGAGGTGTACTTACTTGATGGCTTGCTCGCAGAGATGATGAATACCTACATGGAGGCTAGGCATACATCCAGCATGAAAAAGGGCTGGCTATGTAGATGTGATACATCTAGCATGAAAAAGGGCTGGCTCTGTAGATGATGAAGACCTGCAGGTGCCAGGACTACATCCAACATGAAAAAGGGTTGGCTCTGTAGAACTTCCTATGATGAGTATATTTGAGATTGTTTGAGATAGCAGCAGCAGGGACGATGACGATGATTCGATGACGATGATCCAGTGATGATGATCCAAAGAAGAAGACTTGTGCTAGCAGATCTGTGTCGAGAAATACCTTCATAGTTAAGAGGGAGTGTTGATGTATTTGCAACTTTGGAATGTATTTCACATATGTATATTGTATTCCTATAGAGATGTTATTATTCCTCTATGCGGAAGTGTCGTCATTTATATTGTAAGTGTCGTAACTTATACTTGATGGATTATTAGACCACCTTGATGGGGTTGGCCCTGTATAAGTCATGTGGGTTAAAGGGTTATTAGACCACCCTATTGGGGGCTAGCCCTACCAACATTATGTTATGTGATTAAGTTGAGGCTGACCTAGTAAGGTTATTAGGCAAGTCAAGTCATGTATAAATAGAGTGCGGGAGGCACTCTATTTGATCATTCACTTTCTCACTTATACACTCATTGGAGAGGGGCACACTAGTGGAGGAGGAGAAGCTGCTGCTATGAGACTATCTCTTATGCTTTGGTTTTGTATCATTGCTCTATCTATCTCTGAGGAAGTTATTGGGGTTTTTCACCTTTATAGTTTTCCCCAAAGAAAATTTGTGTGTGTATTGTCTCATGTGAGTGCTTGTTGTGATTGATATGCTTGATATGTTGTACATTTTATTCTCTCAGTAAAGATCCTAGAGTGTGTTGAATTAATGCTGAAAAATTAACATCAAGATCTCGCAACTGAAGGTGCAATAGAACTGTAGCTAGGGTTTTACCCCTAGCTTGTGCAAATGAGCACCTACTAAGGAGAAGGGACTCCTTAGTAGCAGTTCAGTAAATTGTAAATTAAAATGCTAAAATAGAAATGTAAATTACTCTAAACATATGCATGAAACAGAAAAACAAAATATAAAGAATGGTTTTTGTATTAATTTTACCTCCAATGTGAAGGTTGGTGAAGCTCTTGCAATGGCCCAAGAGGGTTGCTCCAAGCTCCAACTTGCTCCTTCTCTTTCTCCAATGATGGGAATGGGCCAAAATGGGCTCTCAAGGTGAAAGTAGCTCAAGGGTGAGCTAGGGTTTCAAGATCTATTTTGGCAGAGTAAGGGTGCTTATGATTGTGGATGTGAAATAAGGGGTCTCCATCACCTATTTATAGTTTTTTGGTGGTGGTGTGTTGGCCCATGGTTTTGGGAACCAAATCGTTTAGGTCAGCTGTATAGGGTTTTTCCTCCTTTTCCCTCATTATTTTATATTTTGTATTCCCTCTTTAGAGGGTTTTTGCTATTTTTGAGGAATTTTGGATATTTATGGAGGGAAAAGGGGGTTTTTAGCCTTTTCGAGGCTTTTTTGATGGTTTTGTGGCCTTTTGGAGGCATTTTAGGCCTTTTGGAGGCTTTTTAATGGGATTTTTAGGGTTTTTAAGGGAAATATGGTCAGAAAATGGACAAATGAGTCATGTAATGGGGTAGATGAGGTAGTGAGCACTTTTTGGGTGTTAACAGATTGCCTCCTGATGTGTGAGGGCAGGAGCTCATCATATGGCCGATAGACATCATAAGTCATGTATGGTTTTCCTGGGGTGTGGAGAAGAGAAGAAACAAACTGGAGCCCGGAACAACGATCCCGAACCAACTGCAAAAACTAAAAGTACATAACCTCAATAATGGATGAGGAACAATCTGATCATATGGACGAGGCGGGCATTCCCATGCTCGTATCAAGATATAATAATAACAATGGTGAGGCCCGAAAAGGGGGACCTGTAAGTATACATGTCCTCAAATAATGAATGAGGAGGAATCTCAATATATGGACGAGGCGGGCATACCCGTGCTCGTATCAAGATACATAAAAATAACTGTGAGGCCCTAAAAGGGGGACCTGTAAGATACATAGAGAACGACTGTGTACATCATAAGGGTCCAGAGAGGACACAAATCTGGGACATACTGCTGGGTTGACCATGTCTGAGCTGAAATACTGATACACTGGCATGACAACAGTGCTACTGGGTGTGGTACCAAAGGAACTGATGAGCTGCTGGATCAGAGTGACAAGGGGTCATACTCTCAATGGTACATTGAACTGGGACGGAACTGGGTACTCAAGGAAGCATATAATTGGATGGCTTCCGAATATAATCGCCAACGCAACCCGGACATCCACAGGAACATATAACTGGGCGTTCTGAAGTGACTCACCAATGTGCTAGAGTCGGGGGAGATCCGGGGTCTTCGACCAAAAATGGAAGGGATATAAACCCTGCGCGATTCTCAACGATGCGATCAAGGTGCTGACGTCGAGCATGTGAGAAACAACCATTCGGAGAGGCAATGATGACTCCTCTCAAAATGATCCATAGGCACTCACCACAGATGGTGATGGGTCCAAGGCGCAGGGACCTCTGGGTCTATCCTCTGGAATAGAGGGGCTATCGTCGACAGAGGGAGACCTGCAACTATCAAGGCAATGATGTTTTCTTGACAGGAGCGCGAGGTGGAGAACCGAAATGTGATAGTACTGATGGTAGGACTAACAAACTATGGGGGATAAATGGGCAAGAAGAGTGGGTGGACTCAAACTTCCTTTGTTCAGAGTATCATGGCGGGGATGATCGGGCAGCATATGAAACTGACTAATGGGGAAGGGATCATAGCTGTAATGGATCAAGGATAGTGACTGGGATGAGGGAGACTCAAGCTAGTGTAACATGGCAGGAGACTGTAGACTACTCTGAACAAAGGCGACCTGATTGGAGGTGCTGCCGAGATAATCGATCATAGTGCCAAGAGGCACAGGGGGACTTCTTCATGGGTTAAGGAACTAGAAGAAGTGTGTGTAAAATGGTACTGTCGTGTGGATTTATACGAGCCCAGGACAGTTCATGCTCGTGAGTGCTTTCAATTTTAAGGAGTCTGAAAGCGATAAGAAGACTCTGAAATGATGGAATGGTACTGTCATGTGGATTTTACGATCCCGGGACAGTTCATGGTCATGGTTGCTTTCAATTCTAGAGAGTTTGAAAGCAATAAGAAGACTCCAGGGGGTTTCTTTTTCGTGTGTTAGTCTCCAAGGCCCAAAGAAGCATAAAAGAATGCAATGAAGAACTCTTCTAGCCGATGTGACTAGAGTATTCCTTTTTCGTAATCAGTCTACCAGTTCCGGAAAAGGGTTAAACTTATACCAGATAGACGCCCTTTCAGGTACTTTAACGAGCATGAAAGGTAGCAAGATTGCTCGGCGATCTTTTCATTGTTTTAGGAGTCAAAAAAGAGCTTAACAGAAACTCCCTAAGTGCCTTTTTCATAAAGGACTTGTCCAGCCCGAAAAAGGGATAAAATTATACCAAACAAAAGGAATGGCCAGGCAAGGAGGAAGTGCTCAATCAAGGAACATTTATGATGACCAAGAATGAGGGTGGGGGGGAACACTGGTGGGCCTCCTTGTGGGGTAATGAATGGTGGAAAAATAATGAAATAATTGCAGTATGACAGGAGTGAATGGCTCATGTAAAAATGTGGAACAATTCGATGGCGACCGATGTGGTGCACAAACCGAGGCAACAAGGTGTCAGGACACAATGTTGAAATTGTACCAAGTGAGAGCGAGAAATGATCTCAAGCATCATCACGAGCTCGGAAAAATGAATCCGGCGATATAAAGAGTGTCAAAAAATGGATAACAGCCAATGTGGCATGCAAACCGAGGTGACGGGGGGTGTTTTGGAAAAAAATACCCAAACAATTTGGGGGTGAGAGCGAGAAATGATCTCAAGCATCATCACCGGCTCAGAAAAATGAATCCGATGATATAAAATATGCGAAAAATGGAGAGCAGCCGAAGTGGCACGCAAACCGGGGCGACGAGGTGTCAGGACACAATGTCGATATTGGTCCTGGTGAGAGCGAGAAATGATCTCAAGCATCATCACGAGCACAGAAATATGAATCCGGCGGTGCAAATGGTGCAAAAAATGGAGGTCATAAGGACTCCGAAATGGTCAAAGGAAATAACGAGGTGTATAAAATCAAATATACAAGTGATATGTGACCTCAAAAAAGGTTGAGATCACAAATGTAAAAAAAGTGAGCAGGGTTAATGACCTGCCCCCATGCTATGTGCATGGCGTTTGTGATTGTGGATCACATATGTGTTGGTTTGAACGATGGGTTCATTGACGTGATGAGATAGATGTGATGGGGTAGGTTCAAAATGATTGATCATGCCCCCTATCCCAGGATCGAGGTAAGTGATTATGCCCCCTAACTCAGAGGTGGCAATGTGGTGCTCTATAATAGTGGGGTCGAGACCAGGCATCTCGGTGTAGGACCAAGCAAAGACATCATGAAACTCTTGGAAGAGTTTTTTATATTCTTCAATCTCTTGCTCACTGCAGGAGGCTCCTAAAGTGATGAGTTCAGGGGCACCTTCTGGGGCAGCAATATCAATGTGGATGACAGGTGAGATGTTGGCCATGTTTCCTTCCTCAAAGGCATCAGGAGAAGGAATAGGATCCTTAAACCAGTCGACTTTAGTGGGAAGGAAATCTTTGGATTCAACCACAAATTGGGTAGCGGTGCTAGAGGAAGAGGCTTCGGGGAGGAAATACGAACGATGGTGCATGTCATCCCAGGGATACTCCAAGGCAGTGAGTGCCTCAAGAATCTCCTCATCAGTACGGAAAGTGTGGGCCATCAAATTGGTTGACGAGGGAATGGTAGTTGAAGAGATCATATAAATTGTGTTGATCTCTCCGGATGGGGAGAGATCGGGGGGTGAATCTCCTCAATGGTGGGAGGTGCCGTCTCAAGATCCAGATTGTTCATCTCATAGAGAGCTGCTCTGTAATTTGGGAGATTGGGATAGTGATGTGAGTAATGCCCGTAAACACCGCATATGGCATAGGGGTGGTTAGTGCATAATGACTTATCATGAGGCTTAGGGGTTGGATCTAGTTTGACAACCGGGATATTGGGGTCATCCTCAAGCATCTGCATGTGTTCCTGTAATGCAGGTAACTGTGGACATTGATGAGTCGCATGGCCTAACTCATCGCACAACGAGCATATGGGAGGAGCACAAAAAACAGGGGGGTTTTTTACTGTCTTGGGAGGTGGTACAACAGTGTAAGGTTGTGGGCCTCTACCCCCAGTGTGCTTGATAAGAGGGGGGGGATTCGTAGAGGACGAAGGGGTATTGACACCAGGAGGTGGTTGACTAGTAGTAGCCATGGGTTGCACCGGTTGCAGGATGACGCTTGGTGTCAGCGGGGGAACGGGAGGTGAAAGATAGCATACGGGTAATCCCAAGGTTAACCTAGGTAGGCTAAGGGTAGCCATAACCGGGGCGCTTACTACTCCCGAGGGAGGAACTAGGAAGGGGATTGTGTGGATGGGTGTAACACCAATGTGGCTAGGTACCAACGGTGGTTTAGGAAACAAGGGCGGTTGATTGTTAGGTGCTTGTGTATCGTGGGAAATGGTACATAAGTCAGACACTTCAGGCGCAGATGACGGGGGAGGAATGGATTGGAAGGTGGATGTCATCGGCAGGTCTGAGTAAACTCCAAGTCCCAAGGAGGAAACAAACGAGGTAACGGCACCACTAAAAGGTTGTTCAACCATGGGGAGAACATTTTCGGGTGCAGCGGGGGCATTTGGATGTTAGTAGGTGAGTTGGTCGATATTGACCACGCGTCCGTCATGGGGGAACATCATGGTACGAAAGACAGAGGAAGCTACCACCTGCATAGCATACATGTAGCTGCGACCAAGTAAGAGGTTGTAATCAAGCTGGGCATTGATGACCTCTATGTCAATGAGGACGGTTTTACCACCTAACTGGACGAGGACATTGGCTAGGAGACCTTGGGGCTGAGCCGAATGACTGTCGTAGGCGTGTAATGCAGTGGTGGACTGTTGAAGGGTAGGGGATCCCAACTTATGCCATACAAATGTGGACATAACGTATGTGGAGGCACCTTCATCGATGATGCGCTGATGGATGACAAGATTCCGAACGGAAACAGAAACTTGGAATGCTAAAGTGGAAGGCAGGCGGGGTTCGGACTGGTCCAAATCAAATTCCATCAAATTCGAATCATTTGGGTCAATAGCCCCAATGGCTAAGAGTAAAGTCTTGCGCTGGGAAGGGCAGTTTTTCAAGACTTCTAACACAGACATGGATTTGGGGGATTGGGCTAAGTCATCTACAATGTTGTAGCTTGATGCAGCGCGCGCATTGGGGTTATTGTTGATACGGCGAAGTGGGAAACAAGGTGCTTTGGAAGCGCCATCTATTGGAGGCGGAGGTATACGTAACGCCTGATCAGTGGGATGAGCGTTAGTGGTTTTATCAGTGGGAGGGGCTTCAGAGGTGGAGCCATATTGGTTCCGACGAGTTTGGAGGTTGACATCAGTGGATGACATCATCAACAAGTGGTGGGTACCTAAGTCAAACATGGGTTGATCGGGAGCGGCGTAAGTGATTTGTTGTTGCGGTGGCATGTTAGCTTGAGGGGGAGCCAATGGCTGAGTGTTCACTACGCCTTGGTTTGGTAAGGGGTTTTGAAGCACCAAAGGTGGTTGCTGAGGTTGTGGGGGGTTGGGTGGCGCTGGAGGAGCTGTGTGCCCTTGGCGATGGGCATCATCAACCCAGAGTTTCCTAGCTCACTCTAAATGTGGGAAAGCATGTGTGTAGTGGCCATACACCTTGCAAATAGAACAAGGATGGTTTGTTTGTAAATTAGGGTTTTTAGCCTCCTTGGGCGGTCGATCAGGGTTTTGGTTGGCAGGGGCTGCATAATTGTTGTCTGGGGGATTGGGAGGTTGACCACCTTGGTCAGGAGGAGGGTTGTTTCCATGATTACGGCCCTTACCGCGGTTTTGTTGGCCCTGGTTGCGTTGGTTGTTTTGGTTTTGCTGTGGGTTGTGTTGGGCGTAAACTTTCCCTTGAGCAGCAGGTGGGTTTTGGGGTTGTACAGGTGCGGGAGCAGGCTGCGGTGGATGATATGTAGGTGGAGGCTGCGCAGGTGTGGCACCTTGAGGGGGTTGTTGATATGTCTGCGGAGGAGGTTGTGGGTTTGCCGTAGGGGCTGCCTGTGGCGGGTAATAAGCTGGCTGGGCGTGGGAAGGTGCAGGAGTTGGTGCAGCCTGCTGGTGGTAATAAGGATGAGGTGCGATCGGGGTGGTGTAAGCGGGGGGCGCATGACCGAAGCAATGAGGTGGACAGGTGGGTCCATGGGAATGGTGGTGATGTGTCATAGGAGCATACGAGTTGGTTGCTCCAGACTGTGAGGTAGCCCGTGAAAGGTCAGGGCCAAGGTTAGGACGTGCTATGGAAAAGGGTTGGGGATGCAAAGAAACACGGTCGATGATGCCGTCTACAGCATGGGATTCCCCTGGTGCATCGTGCTGGGAGGAATCGCCGCGAGGGGCATCCGGTATAATGGTATAGAGGTAACCCGATTGGGCATAAATGAGGTCGAACTGCTGGGCCTTAAGGATGGCCTCTTCTTCAGACTGGGGTCTTTCGGATGCTACATCCTTAGCAATGACAAGAAGAAGGGATTTGAGGAACCAATCTAAGAAGATACGGTCATCTAATTTGATTTTGCAGAGGCTACGGTGTCGACACCACTCATGAATGTGGTCCATAATGTGGGTAGCCGTGTTTTGTCTGCAAGACAGGAGAATCTCAACTCCCGCGTCGTAGTGGACAGGTAACTGGAAGAACTGCAGGAAAGTCGAGGCAAGGGAAGTAAAGGTGGCATGGGTCCCATGGGGTTGCTCGATGTACCACTTAGCTACAGAGCCAGTGAAGGTGCGCTGTAACAGACGGAGGCGAACAGAGTCATCCATTATGGAGTTGGAGGAACACCACAGATGGAATGACATAATATGGTTTTGAGGGTCCTCACCTACCTTGCCCTCGAACTTAGGGATGTCAGAGGGGAGCTTGGTGGGCATGTGAGGCCATGCAGGGTCGTGTCGGATGGGATCGTTAATCAATATGGCTAGGTTAGGCAGGTTGAGGCTAGTCATGAATGGAAAACTAGAAGAAGGATGTGACATACTAGTGGGTTGGACCAAGTTGGGGCCAATGCCCCCAAGTGGAGGGACAGGGTTTGGGATATTGCCCCCAAGTGGGGGAACACTGGTATAGGAGGGTCCTGCGCCACCATGGGTGGTGGAAGTCACTGGTGGAGTGGTGGTAGGTATGCCGGGTACGGGAATGGGTATGGTAACTGGAATGGTGGTCGCGGCCCCCATGGAGGGTATACCCAAAGCAGGCGTGGTAACTGGTGTAGTGGTGGATGTGCCACCAATGGTCCCTACAAGGAAAGGAGTGGAAGTCACGCCAGCCATGGGGCTAGTAGGGACAGTGTAAATGGGGTTCTCAGACTCTTCCTCAGAATCAGAGGTAAATTAAGGGGCGTCAATATCGGGTGACGGAGTCCTATGCCACTGACGAGTGGAGTCAAGTGACAAGGCTCGAGATCTATGATAAGTGGTATCAAGTGATGAAGATCTGTGTCTATGACTGGTGGTGTCAAGTGAACCGTGTTGTGGGGGCTCGCCCCTGAGGCACCGAGAATGTCTTGGGGACTCAATGGTGACAGATGGTGTCAAATATCTGGGGGTTGAGGTGAGTAAAAAACAACTCAAAAACCCTAATGCAATTGAGTGTGCAGAAGGAGAGCTCAAAAAATAGGGCACTTAGGCCAACAACCAACTCAAAACACCCACTATAACAGCTGTGCTACAATAGGTGGAGTATCAATAGAAATGGTCAGAATACCAATAAGCAGTAGGTTTCCTAAAAATAAAAAAAATGGTGGACTCACTAAACCAGAAGGAGGTAAGGGAGCAAGCAAACACCTAACTAGATAGTATTCTGACTCAACTAGACATATCCTCTGCAAGGTGATGAAATCCAAGTTAGACAATATGGATAGGAGAGCCATGTGGCTAAGATATCCCCCTACCGGGAGGGACACTGGGTAGTCAATCCTAGAAGAAAGGAAACTAAGCTACCCCATTCATGACACGTCCAGAAAAGGTGAATCTGCCGTTTGGTCCTTTTACCGCAGTACCCCCATACAGGGATACCCCGAGAACTACAAAAGGTAGCCTTCGGTTACTGAATGGATTGGGGTATTCCACTCAGGCCTCCGGAACCAGTCTGACGACTTCAACCCTCCTAGGGGAGAGGCCCTTTGATAAACTAGTTGTGACCGTGCCAAAAAATACTAGGGTATTTTGGTTCCCTAATTGGACAATAGCTATGTCTCAAGTGTAAGCAACCAACGGGTGTTATTGGAAGCCTATCCCCCCAATCATACCTAACTACAAAAATTCTTATGTGTTCCCCAAGTGGGGTTAGAATGTTGGTTGTGTTAGGTACTTTTTAAGGCTCACTTGAATTAGGTGACAGAGTGTGTGCATGTGAGATGATGATGAACCCAAGTAAAAAGTGCCACTAGGGAGGGCAACTTTCTAACTAGCAATAACAAGACAGAAATTAACCTTTGAAATGCACAATTTTCTTTTTTCAATTTAAAGTGCTGAAAATGTAAAAACGATTCTGTAAATGAAACAGAAAAAAAAATGCAGAAAAGGCTGTAAGGAAGGGTGGTTGCAGGTAGGACAGATGGCTGTGCTGGGGAAGAAAATAGTGCAACAAAGTGCTGGGTTCAAAACAGAGAAAAATGCAGAAAACAGACCGCGGGTTTTTGGCAAATTTGAGCGGTCAGACCACGGAAAACAGCTGAACAGTCGCAGGCGGGTTGCGGGTTTTGGGATGAAAAACGCATTCGGGACGCAGGAAAAACGCTGAAAGTCGCAGGCGGGTCGCGGGAAAATGGCCGAAAGCTGCAGGCAGGACGCAGGAAAAACGCCGAAGGGCACCGGTGGGTTGCAGAAAACTGGCCGAAAGCCGTAGGCGGGACGCAGGAAAAACGCCGAAAGGCGCTAGCGGGTTGCGGGAAACTGGCCGAAAGCCGCAGGCGGGACACAGGAAAGACACCGAAAGGCGTCGGCGGATCATGGGAAAATGGCCGAAAGCCGCAGGCGGGACGCAAAAAACAGGGAAATAGCCATAGTCAGACCGTCCCAAACAGGCTAATAGCTGCGGTCAGATCGCAGGTAACAAACTGAAAATGGCTGGCAGGTCGCCGGAAATAGTCTGAGAGCCGCGGTTGGATTGTAGGTAAGTGCCTGAAAGACGCGGTCAGAACGCGACTGCAGGGGGAAAAAAATGCGGTTTACGGTGGCCGAAAGGGACAGCCGAACAGAAAAAATATTTAAAAATTATACCAGAAATTCAAACCTAGGGGAGTCACCAAAACTGTAGCTAGGGTTTTACCCCTAGCTTGTGCAAATGAGCACCTACTAAGGAGAAGGGACTCCTTAGTAGCAGTTCAGTAAATTGTAAATTAAAATGCTAAAACAGAAATGTAAATTACTTTAAACATATGCATGAAACAGAAAAACAAAATATAAAGAATGGTTTTTGTATTAATTTTACCTCCAATGTGAAGGTTGGTGAAGCTCTTGCAATGGCCCAAGAGGGTTGCTCCAAGCTCCAACTTGCTCCTTCTCTTTCTCCAATGATGGGAATGGGCCAAAAGGGGCTCTCAAGGTGAAAGTAGCTCAAGGGTGAGCTAGGGTTTCAAGAGCTATTTTGGCAGAGTAAGGGTGCTTATGATTGTGGATGTGAAATAAGGGGTCTCCATCACCTATTTATAGTTTTTTGGTGGTGGAGTGCTAGCCCATGGTTTTGGGAACCAAATGGTTTAGGTCAGCTGTATAGGGTTTTTCCTCCTTTTTCCTCATTATTTTATATTTTATATTCCCTCTTTAGAGGGTTTTTGCTATTTTTGAGGAATTTTGGATATTTATGGAGGGAAAAGGGGTTTTTTAGCCTTTTTGAGGCTTTTTTGATGGTTTTGTGGCCTTTTGGAGGCATTTTAGGCCTTTTGGAGGCTTTTTAATGGGATTTTTAGGGTTTTTAAGGGAAATATAGTCGGAAAATGGACAAATGAGTCATGTAATGGGGTAGATGAGGTAGTGAGCACTTTTTGGGTGTTAACAAGAACAACTCTATTTTGTGAATCAAAGGAGGAATAATTTTTCTAGGCCTTACCAACCCAACAACCAACCTTACTACAATCAAGGAAATAACTAGCAGAATCAGAACTCTGTACCAGCTCCATGACCATCTCAGCAAAGTCCAAATCAGTGGCAGCAAAACCAACCATATCAACAGGCTTATTACCCACAATCTTACTCTCCATACCCCCCACCTTTTGCTCAGCCAACTGCGAATTATGGCAATCCATACCCTTATTCATCGAATTGGAGAGTTCCATTGTAGCAGCAACAACCACTCATCATGCTGCCACCACCGAATCAACCACCCCCCAGACCTCCACCAATTCCCGCACAGCCAATTCCCAATGCTGGAGATAAACGAAATTAATATAAGATCTGGGAAGACATTGCAAAATGGTGTGAAGAACTTGCAATAATTAATTAATGCAAATACACGAGATATCATAAATAATAGAACTCAGAATCACTTTTATATTGATCATGGGCCACTTCGAGGGGGAAACCTCCTTTGAGCAAGCTCAATACAATTAAATTCACGGTTCCTTCAATGACCTCAACACACACTTATATACTAAGTCTATGCCCAATACTATGAGTCAAAACCATGGGACATATAATACTACGGGACAAATTACAAAGAATATGCATCCAATACTATGGGTCAATACCATGGGATAATATAAACTATGGATCAGCAAATACTACGGAACAACTTACAAAGCATATGCATCCAACAACAATATACTAACAAAGTAAAGAGAAGGGTTGACATGGGTTTCTAACATCCCCTCTCCCTTAGAAAAATCTTTGTCCTCAAATCTTTGGTTGGGGAAATTGATGCAGAATCTGAATGAGTGGTTCCCCGGTAGCATCCTTGGGTTGTATTTCGGGCCACTGACGCCTTTGGAGTTTCAAGGAGGATTGCTTGGAAGGCTGTAGATGAAGAAGAACCATACCAGCTGCGTGAAAAGTGCGCTCAGAATGGTGCTGATCGGCTTGTTGTTGCAGTTGAATTCTGGCCATGTGAAGATTGTCCTGCAGAATGAGAAGAATATGATCATGGTTTCGAAGAACCGAGTCAATTGCCTGAACTGGGGAGCTTCTAAGGGTATATGGAAGAAGAACTGGCAATGTCTATCCATAGACTGCTTCATATGGTGTCCTTGTAGATGTGGCATTGTACCACCAGAGCGCTTCTAAGAAATCCATAGAAATAGTTGGCCAAATCTGTGTAGGGATGGGAAAGGGTTTGAACAGTCCCGAAAGGAATGTCATTTCACCCTTGTTGACCTAGAAAGTATCACATTTAGCCACCATCTATTGAATTATCATTTTCAGTCCCTCCCAAAAGAAGTTACATTGTTCCCGGTCATACATTTTGAAGAACCCAAAGTGCCCTGCTGATGAAGAAGCATGGAGTTCATAGAAGAGATAGCCCTGTTGGACATATTGCAACCAATTTGGAACAAGCAAAGAAATAGTTGTAAGAGAAACTGGGTCATCAATTGTGCAAGAAGGAGCATCTTCCACCATATTGTCCTTACCCTTATTGTAAGTGATCGCATAGGGATAACCCATGAGTTGGATAACCCATTTCAGGTGTGTTGGGGAGGACACCCATTGTTCTAGGAAAATTTTCAGACCCTGGAGATCAGTCTTGATGCAGAAATAATTCCCTAATAGGTATGGCTGTCACTTCTATACTGCATGCAAAATAGCCATCATTTCCTGCTGAGAGGTAGATGCGGCTAAATTCTTACCGGAAAGGTCTCTTGAAGGAAACAAGCTCATTAGTTCAACAAAGACACCTGCATATCTATCCAAGGAAGTAGTGGAGACTGTTCATGGGTGCATCTGAATGGAATGGAGCTGAGCGATGACACCATGTGAATTCTTCTTAAGGATTTTTTCCAGGCGATGTGAACTGATGATGCAGAGAGACCCTGGTTGTAAGCCCATAAATTTGTGTTGTGCCCCATTGACTGAAAAATGCATCCAAAGTTCAGCAAAATCCCATAAGATGGGGCCAAGTGTGCATAACCATTGAACGCCCAAAACCACATCACATCTGCCTAAGGACAAGGAAAACATGTCAGAGCCCAGGTTATAATCTTCCATAGAGATACGCACATTGTGACACTTCCCTTTGCAAGGTAAGGTGCCCCCATTGGCAACCATGACTTCAAAGTGGGAGCAATGATGGAAAAAACAATCATCCTGTTTGGCAATCCGAGGGTCAATGAAGTTATGAGTGCTTCCAGAATCAATGAGTATGGTAAGAGGGGCTTCTTGAAATATCCCCTGACCTGCATTGTTTGTGGGGTGGTGATGCCGATTACAGCATGGAGAGAGATCTCGGCTGGGTTGTCCTGAGATGGGGTGTCAACAGGTGGGTGTTGAATGTCCTCTTGATCATCTACTGTATCTAGAGCTTCTTCACCAAGTTCAGAGGCAGGCGAAGAATCCACATCCAAGAGATAGAGATTTTGTTGAACACATCTATGTCCCTGAGTGAATTTCTCATCACAATTATAACAAAGCCATTTTTCTTGGCGTGCCTGCATATCTGTTTCAGACAAATGCTTGATAGGAGTTGGTCGAGGAGCAGGAGTGATGGGAGGTCATTAGGAACGCATATTTCTAAAGGGAACAAAGGTGGGTTTGGAGCATTGTTGAGCTACGATCTTGTGCTCATCCAGCTTAGCCAACCCTAGGACTTCCATCATTATGTTGGGACAGAACATTTTGACCTCTGAGTGGATTTCATCCTTGATACCACTGATAAAACAACTCCTGTAGAATTCATCAAACAATCTTTCTGTGTGATTAGCTAGTTTATCAAATTCCGTCTGATACTCTCTCACTGTGCCAGTTTGGTGAAGTTTAGTGAGTGCTCCTGTGAAGTCGTCAAAATCACTAGGACCAAATCGTGGCAAAAGGAGTTGGAAAAAATTTGTCCAGTTTGGCTCGGAATGAACTTTGATGTACCAACGGTACCATTGAAGGGATTCTTGTTCTAAATGAAAGGATGCAAGTGGAACTTTTTGGACATCAAAAGTATTATGCAGACTGAAATATTATTCTGCTCGGTATATCCATCCAGTTGGATCAGTACCATTGAAGCGAGGAAAATCAAACTTCGGCCCACGAAAATTGTTGGAAGAAGAGAACCTGGTGGCTGTAAAATATTCTGGCTATCGGTTATTGTTCATGGCTGAATGCTGAAGATGGAGGTTGAGAAATTTTTCATCCAGATCTTGGAGTTTGGTTTGGATGGCTGCAAGTGCTTCCTCCATGGTTTTTTCTCCTGCACGGGTGACAACCACAACAAAGAGTTTTTTTTTTTGGGGGGGGGGATGCATAGAAAAACACAAACAAAAGCTTATTTAGTAAAGGAAAATTTTGATTTGGGAAAAACTCGGATTGGTAATTGGGGTTTGACTAGTATTTGGACACTTTCTAATGGATAAGGAGGAAAAAAATGGGGATTTCAAAAGTGGGGTGAAAGAATGAGAAAATTTGGCAGAGAGGGATGAAGAAGCAGAATTAGGAAAGGAACACGGTGGCAAAATTTGAAGGCGTTTGGGTGAAAATTGAAGGAGTTATGGAAAACCCTAAAAATAGACAAATGTGGGATTTCTGGTCTTGGGAAGTGGAATTTGGGATAGGGTCTTTAGGAATGAAATATGTATAATGGGATTGTAGGGATGTTAGTGAAGTTTCAGGGAAAATAGAGTTGAAAGAAGGGAAAACAGAGTTGAAACAAGGGAGATATGGCCGAATTTTTTTTTATTTTTTTTTCCAGAAATGGATCGGCAACAGCGGCACGAAAGGGATCTACAACAGATGGATCTGCAATGGTGCGGAAGGGATAAAAAAATGGTTGGATCTGAAATGGCGACTGGATCTGGAATGACTTTCAGAATAGATTTGAAATGGCTGGATCTGGAGCAGAAGTGATTGGCAACAGTTCAGCTGAAAATAGATATGGACCCCAGGTATGTGTGGCTTCCTATTGGTTCAGGGGATTCACTTGGCCACCAATGCTGTCTGACGGCTTGCATATTGTGGCAGTACCCCTCAATCCACAGTTTAGGTAAAATTGATAACCCTTTTGCCACAAACAACAGCTCTTGGTTTACCTCACGGGTGGGAACTAGTCAATCGGGTAGGGGTCATTGCCCTTTTCGCTAGTAGGTCCTCTCAATGGTCCATCTACTTTGGGGTTCTTGTGATACTCCTCACAATGACTTTTAGGTATTATGCCCAAGTACTTCCCACAGTTAAGTGGATAGGGATTATTCCCAGATTCGAATTTGCAACAGATGCAAAAAAACATTTTGGCAGAAATTCCACCCAACAAACCCAAGAAAGTGCTCTGATACCAGATGTGAAGAACCTGCAATAATTAATTAATGCAAATACACGAGATATCAGAAATAATAGAACTCATGATCACTTTTATATTAATCATGGGCCACTTTAAGGGGGCAACCTCCTTTGAGCAAGCTCAATACAATTAACTTCACGGTGCCTTCAATGACCTCAACACACACTTATATACTAAGTCTATGCCCAATACTATGAGTCAAAACCATGGGACATATAATACTACGGGACAACTTACAAAGCATATGCATCCAATCCTATGGGTCAATACCATGGGCTAATATAAACTATGGATCAACAAATACTACGGGACGACTTACAAAGCATATGTGTTCAACAACAATATACTAACAAAGTAAAGAGAAGGGTTGATAAGGGTTCCTAACAAATGGACACACACAGAGTAACCAGGAAGATGAGGCTCACGAACAAACAACACAACCTCATATTCCGCATCTAGATGAACCAAGCCATCAGGAGGAAGAAATCCGACCAATCACATGAAATATAAACCCTCCATTCCCTGAAAAACTTATACGAAGTACCAAAGAAGAAGAGAAAAATGCAATTCTGAACGAATTGAAACACTTGAATATCCAAATTCCAATCTTACAAGCTATCAAAGATGTACCCATCTACAACAAATTCATTAAAGAGAATTGTTTGAAAATCCCTGGAAGAAGAAAACGATACCGACCCACGATAAACGTAACATGCCAATTGGCATATTTAATGCTAGGTGTCCCTGTAAACCCCAAATATCTTGATCCATGCAGCCCAGTAGTCAATGTAATCATCAATAACAGATAGATAGATAGAATCTTAATTGATTTAGGAGCTGCTATAAATGTGATGACCAAGGATACTATTATACACCTAGGACTCCAATCAATGGTCAGACCAACAACTACAATACTTCCGCTAGTTGACACATCCATAGTGAGACCTGAAAAAATGATCAAAGATATAATAATCAATATAGAATCCTGGGAATACCCAAATGATTTCATAGTCATTGAAATAAAAAGTAAACTTAGCAGTTATCCGATCATACTAGGAAGACCTTGGCTAGGAACTGCAAATGCTTGCATAGGTTGCAGATCAGGTAACATGATAATCACCAGTGGACAAGCTAGGAAAAAAATCACGATTTATCCACCAGCTAGGAAATATTCAAACCTAGAATATCAAAACTGGACTAATGATTATAATGACACATCAAATCAAAACATACGAATTGTCCTTACAATTGATGTTGCACTATCACTAAAATCCATAGACGAAGATAGTCATTTAGATAGGTTTATCCAAAATGTATCTTCTAACAATGATGTTCTTGAAGAATTTTTTAACACAAACCAGCAACAAGAAGGCGAAAGTTCAAACCAGAACTTAAATAAAATGTGGGCAGAAGTGTTATCTCTAGAAGAACAATCAGAAAAAGCAAAAATGGTGGAAATTATGCCTAGAAAGATAATCAACATTAATTCCAATCTGAAGCCAAAGCAAGAAAAGCAGTCAATGAAGGTACTCTCAGAACAAAATAAAGCTTTTGCATGGACATATGCTGACATGAAGGGAATCCATCCTGATATCTGCAAACATTACATTTACATCAAAGAAGGTTCTATTCCTATCAGACAACCACATAGGAGGCTTAACCCAGCATTAAAGGACATAGTTAAAGTAGAACTACAAAAGTTATTAGATGCAGGGTTCATATATCCCATCTCTGATAGCGAATGGATCTCACCACTGATTATAGTCCCTAAAAAAGGAGCCAAATGGAGAATTTGTGTGGACTACAGAGAGCTCAATAAAGCAACCAAGAAAGATCACTTTCCTCTCCCATTTATCGATCAAGTACTGGACACATTAGCTAGGAACAAGTATTTCTCATTTTTGGATGGTTTCAGTGGGTACAACCAAATTCTAATACACCCAGCTAATCAAGACAAGACAACGTTTACATGCCCATGGAGCACTTATGCATATAAAGTACTACCCTTTAGGTTATGTAACGCTCCAGCAACATTTCAAAGGGCCATATTAAGTATATTCTATGATTTTATAAATGATCAAATGGAAGTCTTCATGGATGAATTCACACCCTATGGCAAAAACTTTGATCAGGCATTGAACCATCTTGAATTAGTCTTGAAAAAATGTATTGAGATGAGCTTATGTCTGAGAAATGACAAATGCAGAATGTTAATGGAAGAAGGCATCGTTCTTGGGCACCATATATCACAGAGGGGAATTGAGGTTGATCAAGCAAAAGTTTCAATAATCAAAATGATGCCACCACCTGTCAAACAAAGAGATGTTATAAGTTTCCTTGGGAAAACAGGATACTACAAGAGATTTATTGAAAAATATAGCAGGATTGTTGCACCAATGTTTTTCCTTCTCACAAAGGATACTGAGTTCAATTGGAAAAAACATTGCATGACAGCATTTGATAACCTTAAGGAGAAAACAATTATAGCTCTAATACTCCAAGGACCAAATTGGACACTTCCATTCCACATCCACTCAGATGCATCAGATAAGGCCATTGGATCTGTCCTTGGACAAGAGAGAGAGACAAGAATCCCTATGTTATATATTATATCAGTAAAAATTTGGCAGGGTCAGAATTAAATTATACTGTCACAGAGAAGGAATTTTTGGCTGTCATACATGCCATTAACAAGTTCAGGCACTACATAACTGGTTACCAGTTTTTTGTCCATACAGACCATTCAACAATAAGGTATCTCACGAAAAAACCTAATACAAGTGCTCGAATAATTAGCTGGCTACTCCTCCTACAAGAATTTGACATCACAATTTTGTACAAGCCAGGAAAACACAATGTAGTGGCTGAATTTCTATCTAGGATCACCCATGGACAAGATAGTGAAGTGGCGAATGACAATTTTCTAGATGAGCATCTTTTCGCAATCTCCACAAGGAGCCCATGGTTTGCTGACATAGCAAACTATTTAGTGACTGGAAAATTCCCAGCACATTACAGCTACAAAGAGAAGAATAAGGTCATAACACAAAGTGCCACTTACACATGGATAGAGGGAATGCTCTTCAAAAAAGGACCAGATCAAATACTCAGAAGATGCATTAGAGAAGATGAAGTGTATGACATAATTCATGCCACTCACAATGAACCATGTGGAGGACACTATGCTACAAAGAGGACAGCCTGTAAAATTTTGCAAATAGGGTATTATTGGCCAACACTCCACAAGGATGCTTATGAATATGTTTCACACTGTGATGACTGCCAAAGAATGGGTAAACCAACACAAAAAGAAGAAATGCCTCTCCATCCACAAATATCCTTGGAGGCATTCGAAAAATGGGGATTTGATTTCATTGGTCCAATCAACCCACAGTCAAATTAGAAAAGCTACATCCTCGTATGCATTGACTACCTTACAAAGTGGACTGAAGTAGTAGCACTTGCTGCAGCAAATGAAACCAATGTGGAAAAAATTTTCACTGAGCAGATATTCCACAGGTTTGGAGTCCCAAGAGAACTAGTTTCTGATCAAGGCCCACAGGTTACATCAAATATGATAGAAGACTTACTTTGAAGAAACAATGTTAAGCACAGGAAGTCTTCCTCCTATCACCCTCAAGATAATGGTCAAGCTGAGGTAACCAACAAAGAGTTAGAGAGGATTTTGACAAAGATAGTCCAACTCCACAAAAGAGACTGGGCAGATAGAATAAGTGAGGTAGTTTGGGCTTATAATACCACATGGAAGACAACAACAGGCTTCACACCTTATGAACTAGTTTATGGAAAGAAAGCTATGCTGCCAATTGAATTTGAAATAAAGACATTAAGAATTGCAACACAGTTAAATATGGAACTTTCTGAAATCCAACAGGAACACATGCTACAATTAAATCAATTGGATGAGCAGCGCCAGCAAGCACTTGCCCATATTGAAATCATCCAGCAGCAAAGGAAGAAGTGGCATGACAAACACATAAAGGATAAAAAGTTCAAGGAAGGTGACTGGGCACTTCTGTATGACTCCAGGTTTCACACTTTCAAAGGAAAACTAACAACTAGATGGCTTGGACCTTACATTATTGAAACAATCTATGAAAATGGAGCTGTGAAGATTATTACAATTGATGAAAGAGGGTTTCCCATGATAGTGAATGGACATAGACTCAAACTTTACAAGAAGCCACAGTCAAGAGAGGAGATCACACAGATACTCTACCAGCAATAACTGATGCTGATAGAGAACATGGAAAATCATTGAAATCCAGTTCCGAAAAAAAAATGAAAAAAAATGAAAAAAAAATGATGAAAACAGAGAAAAAAAGGAAAAAAATGAAAAAGAATAAGAGAAATGAAAGAAAACAAGCAAGAATAAGAGAAACATGAATGAGAAAAATTAAAATAATAAAATAGAACTGATCCACTCAAGGTAATCAAAAGTACACTTGCAGGCAATCGTACATCCCCATGAAGAACTAACTAGCATCCTGCAAATAAATCAAATCAAGAGAGTGAGTTATCAACATTCAAGTGAGCCTGCCATATATTCAAGCGAGCCAGTCATGTATTCAACTCAGCCAGCAAAAATATCAGGCACTACAGATTTCAATCAAGCAACCAATCTATTCAAGCAAGCCTGCCATTATTCAATCGAGCTTGCCATATATTCATGCAAGCATGCCATACCCTCAAGCGAACCAGCACTACAGAAAGCATAATCGAAACTCAATATAGGGCATCAGCACAAAGTCAAATCAGAAATTGGCACAAAAATAAAAAACAAGGAGATACAGCGTTTTCAATGAGACCGAAAGCAAAAAGCAAACACGTGTAACTACAGACATGCCTAAAATAACTACAGACAATGAAAATATCTACTACAAAATCCAGAGCAAATCAAATCAAGCCATGTCATGAACTCGAGTACGCAAATCATAACAAGGTAATCTCTAAATCTCTTTGTTTTATGTTTTGAAGTCAAATCATCATCCCACAAAACGGTTATTCGTGAAGCTGAGGACAGCTTATAACTTCATTCAGCGGCACTGTTTAGAACGACCTTAATGAATCATGATTACTACCTGAGTCATGTCAGCGAATGATAAACTCAAATCTGCTATCGTATTCCTTAATGATCAGAGCAAAAGGGGAATAATACAATGATGAAATGAAATGCAGGGATCGATTATGGTAAAGAATGCGTAAGTTCGTAAGTACGTGCCATATGATTGGGAAAAGTGGGGTAAATCAGTAAATGAGGTGGAATAATCGACAAAAAGACCCAATTTTGCAAATACAAGCTTCCCAGAGGACGAAAACTGAAAGTTTGCATTGTCACTCTGCCTGCAAGTTGTCTTCGAGCCTGTTAATCGATCCTGGCCAGTGAGGTAAGTCAACCACACTCAAAAGTTTTTTTTTGCTGATTACAGTAGAAAATCCAAGGATGAAAAAAGGGTTCAAAAAGAGTGAACCAGAGGATCACAGATCCATTTATGAAAACCCAAGGGTTTTATCTATCCTCCGTAATGCGGGTTGGATGCTCTTCATCTCAAGGCTGAGAAGGTCTAATACAGAGGTGGCTTTGAAATTTGCAAGAAACTTAAAGCACATCAAAGAAGAGCAGTTCGTCACCGAGTTTAGAGGACTTTGTATCAGGTTGGATGAGGAAGCCATTGCAAAATACACAGGGATACCCATGGGTCTACATTGGTCCATGGAAGATAGGGAAGCCAACCAGAGTGCAAAGACAGTGTTCTTTGGACCTGAAGAAGCTTATGGAGAAGATAAAAACGGAGTCAAGAGGGTCACTATGCCAACACCTTGGGATGAAGTAGCTATTGTAGTTCAGAAATATGTAACATGTACAGGGAGGCTGAGCTACGTCCCTCTCTTCCATTTTTGAATCATGGATATTCTGAGCCACAGGATCCACATCATGCCTAACAACAACATAAGCATTCTGTATTATCTTCTCTTGTCATTGGGAGAAATGAGAAAGAAAGCCATTGAAGGAAAAGAGGATGCATTATCCCACCATGGGCTAATCAAATTGATAATTCGTGAAGATTTAACAGTGCAGGTCCTAGAAATTTCATGGAAGGAATTTGTGGTAATCTCAATCGAGGATGTATAGAGGATGAAGGGTACACCTACTGTCAGCATACCCCTAGATTCTGGACAAAAATACAAGACCGCTTCTACATCAGGAGCTAAAAGAAAAATCGACCTGGACAGTGTGGTTGATACCCTGATAAAAATTAAGCATTCAAGAGATAGCTCCCGCCAAAAGGAATTGGGAGTTTCCACCAGCGAGCAAGGGCCAAAGCAGCGAAGCAAAAGGTTCACACAACCACCCAAAATCAGGCATGAAAAGGAGATAGAAAGGGATCCCAGTCCAATAATTCAGGATGTATCTGATGGTGATGACGATTGGGTAGATCAGGACAACCCAACCACACCTGAGGAACATGATGATGACAAATGGAACCCTGTTGGTCGGGATGTGAACCCTACCGACCAAGACGTAAACCCTAAAGCCACTGACCGGCTAGCCGAGGAACTGATAGAATTGGAAAAGGTCAAGGAGGAGTTGGAAACACTGAATATTGAGGCAAGAACAAAGAGAAGCCAGCCAACTCCACTAGCAACCTCACTCTTTGTGCATGAAAAGACACAAATTTTGAAAATGCAGCACGTGGGAGAGCTAAAACTGGCAGAGCAGCAAAATTCAGCATTAAGGGAGAAATTGACCCAAACACAAGAGGAGTTAGCCCAAAAATATCAGAAAATTCTCCAACTGGAGGACACTCTAGCAACCACTACAAGAATCTATGATGAAATACTTCAACTCAGACCCCCGTCCAGAGTCTATACGCTCTACTTAAAGGAAAAGTGAGGAAGGTTCTAGCTGCAAAGGCTAAAACAAGGCCTATCTCTAGAATTGAACACTACAAGGGAATTTGTGGACACTTCTCTAGACTGCACAGAGTTGAAAAAGGATCAACTGTGTGAATTCTTCTTGCACAACTTTGTGGTTCCAAGCACACCTAACTAGTCACCTAATCCATATGTAGGCGACTTCCAACTGAGAGCATTATGCTCCTGATGAACCACGAGGTGGAAAGGGCACAAGATGATAATATATACCTTGTAAAGAAGTGGAAAAATCAATTATGGATTAGGGCAGAGGCATCTCACCCTGAAAGGGTACTTTAGGCCCACCAAAGTATCACCACTGATGAAGATCTAATTCCTATCGTGCTTGAAAAATAGAAGGAGGCAGTCACACATTTTGATCTCACCCTGCAATGCTCATACAAAGAGGTACAAGAGGCCATCAGTGATAGGTGGGCAAGGATTGGATATGATTTGAGAAAGAAGGAGCCTAATTCCCCTCAAACTAGAAGCTGCTATCGTCAAAGCTAAGCTATACAGAGAATCCTTGATCAAGAATCAACTCAGATGGATTGGTATGTAGTTAAATCCTCCATTTTTCCTTCCTCTCGCTATTAAAGAGAATATTAATGAGGAAGAAGAGAAAAGAGCATGGGCCAGGGATGAACAGAGCATGGGTTACTACAGGAAAGTAGGAACTCCAAGAATGGTCTCATGGGACATCAGAGAAGCTATAGAAGATCCAAGTGTGTCACCCAAGGATGGGTGAATCCTTCTAGCATGGGGGAGATGATGAACCCTAATTATAGTTATCCTATAACCTTTTTGCCACAGTAAAACACAAGATATGATGAAGGAAATGCACGTATTTTGTGGGTTAATGATTTACTTTGATTATTTAATGAAGATGTTTTTAGATTATTATTTTTATGCTTAAAGGGGCGTTTTTATAAACTAATACTAAAAACGAGTATGTTGGAGCAGGCACAGGTACACTTAGGGACAACACACAAATCTAGTTGAGAGACTGAAGGACCATGCAAGGCTCAGCGCCCTTTTTCCTAACTTATAGAGATGAACTCCTGTTTTAACAGGATTGGCGATTAAAGCAAGTAGTTAGGTTAGGATTTGAGGCATATATATATGGACCTCTCGGGTAGCGAGGGGGTTTTGTTGTTGTTTTGTGGAATTATGTTTTTACATTTTACTGCAGAAGACAATTTGTGTTACAGACTATTTCTGAACCATGAATTTATCATTTTAATGAGAAGACTGATGTTACTTTTCAACCCACGTTTATAAGTTTTCTATACTCTTGAGTACGGGTTGGAGAGGGCCCATCCAACACGTAAGTCAAGAGCTTTCCTCTATTTTTAGGTATTTTCCATTTATGTTGTGAATTGATTTACTTTTTATCGTGTGTGAATATACCTTGATGGCATTTGAATAGTATGGTTTTATTTCAGTTAAAAGATTATTTTTCGTTCAGCATATTTTTTGTAGTTGATCAACGCTCATTCTATAATTCGGTAGGACGCATTCTATACTCCTATAACTGTGTTCTGCGCATGCATATTTTGACATATGTTTTCATATATTTTCATACCGGTTCTCAGGAAATGATTTAGATCCAAAAAGTGCATGCATATTTCTTTTATCATACTTAGATCATAGAGGTTAATTATTTTTAGTTCATTGATTTAGTGATCATCACTCCTTAGTGTTTAATCCAAATAAATAAATATTGGTTAATTCGTAGCATTAGATATTTTCATTATGAATTTAGTTTTTAGCATTCAAATATTTTAGATCTGACTTCTAGTATTATGCACTCGATTTACAACATTTGATTCCTAGATTAGAATCCCAGCTTTCAGTCTTTCGTTTCTAGAATAAATTTGCCAATTTTCAGCAATTTAATTCTTAGTGTAGATTTACTGCTTTCAGTATTTTAAACTTCTTACAATCTTTTCAGCTCACCTTCTTCTCGATTAGATAAACATAAAAGATCTATACCAACACCCCAAAAATGTTGATGTATATGTAACTTCGGAATGTATTTCATATATATGTATATTGTATTCCTATAGAGATGGTATTATTCCTCTATAAGGAAGTGTCGTCATTTATATTGTAAGTGTCGTAACTTATACTTGATGGGTTATTAGACCACCTTGTTTGGGGTCGGCCCTGTATAAGTCATGTGGGTCAAAGGGTTATTAGACCACCCTATTGGGGGTCGGCCATGTGGGTCAAAGGGTTATTAGACCACCCTATTGGGGGTCGGCCCACTCAGCATTATGTTATGTGGCTAAGTTCGAGCCGACATGAGTTAGGTAAAAAGGCAAGTCAAGTCAAGTATAAATAGAGTGCGGGAGGCACTCTATTTACTCACTCACTTCTCACACATGCTCTCAAGGAGGAGAGGCGCACTTATGGAGGAGGAGGATTGCTGCTATGTTATGGCTATCTCTATTGGTTGGTTGTATCATTGCTCTATCTATCTCTGAGGAAGTTATTGGGGTTTTTCACCTTTATGGTTTTCCCCAAGTAAATCTTTGTGTCTCTTGTGTGCTTGCATTATTGTCTCCATGATTGATATGCTGTAGATATGCTGTACATGTTGTTCTCTCAGTTAAGATCCTAGATCATATTGAAGTAAATTATGAAAATTTAACATGGTATCAGAGCTAGCCTGAAAGAAGGCATGATATGGCATGTATGACACTTGTTGCACTTACGATGCTAGGGCTTGATATAGCAAAAACCAGTCATCGTAGAACTTTCGCTATAAATCCGTTTCGGCAAAGTTTTCGGATCTGAAATTGTTACAGGCCGAAGCTAAGATCTCCAGGTATCTTGTGTCCAAAGGACAACCTCTAATTCGTTGTACTTTGTGATTTATGATCTGTACAATATAGGGTTTCTGCCTCTTCCAGATCTGAGTCAAAATCAGGTGACCTTGGGAAAAAGGTCATATCTTGGGCTAGGAAGCTCCAAATGAAATTTCGTAAAAAGTGACAGGTAGTACACAGTCTGTACTATCTCAGAAAACTTTTTCAGAGGCCGAAGTTGAACAAGTGACACGTGGCACGCCGTACAAGTTCGCTCTCCTGTATTATCCCATAAACAGGTCACGTTGCGACATTTGGCATAACTCTCTCTCAGAGAATCCAATTGAGGTCAGACCTGTCAGGATGGAAAGGTAACAGGCCGAGATATCTCAGAAAACTTTTTCAGAGGCCGAAGTTAAAACAGTGACACGTGGCACTCCGTACAAGTTCGCTCTCCTGTTTTATCCCAAAACAGGTCACGTTGCGACATTTGGCATAAATCTCTCTCAGAGAATCCAATTGAGGTCAGACCTGTCAGGATGGAAAGATAACAGGTCAAACTATCTCAAAAAACGTTTTCAGACCCTGTGGATCAAAAATTTCGTAGTTACACCAGAAACAATCAGGTACATATTTCTGTCAAAACAGAATTATTTTTTGGTACCTTCATTCATGGCTTCCGGAATTTAGGGCTTTGGAGAAAGTTGGAATTTTTGTAATCGGAGACCACGGCTGGATGCTACTCATCAAAATAGAAATTTAGAGACCAAGATCAAAATTTTTGGTTGGGCAGAAGGCCGGGCTTGATTAGACCCTAGTTCGGGACTTTGATCAGAAAAGTGGAAAATTAGGGCTTCTGTAAAAATGGGAATTTTTGAAATCTGTGACCACGGCTGGAAGCTCCTCAGAAAAATAGAAGCTTAGAGCTTTGGATCAAACATTTTGATGGGGAAAAAGAGTGGGATTCATCAAACCCCAGTTCAGGGTCACGTCCAGTGAATCCGGAAGTTTCAAAGGAAAAATTGAGGAGTGAAACTTTGCAGTTTTCAAATTCTGAATATACCAGTTTGATCAGTTCATCAAGGCGCATATTCCTATCCTATCGGAAGGTTGAAATTCAAAGTTTGAATTTTTGGGGTTTCTTTGACAAACCCATATCCAGCTCAAGGTCCAGTTCTTGCAAATCAAGTGGATTGGGTTAATCCTAGAAGAAGATGGATTGATCACCTGCATAAGTGAAAGAAGTTCCTGTCTCAGAGGGAGATGAGGATAAGGCCTTACATAAGAAGATTACAAGCGATATCGACAGGTATGACTCATCGAGGTATGTTTCGATATTTGTCCATGATTAAGTTTATGGTATGTTTGTCTTCATGTTATTACGGTTAGTACAATTTTGATTTTATATTTGTTGTATCACCTTAACAAAATTATGAATGCATGATAGAAGATATTCATTGGTTAGGGTGTTGACACTTATGATTGTACTAATGCATTATGGTGTTGTATGAGGTTTGTGTTGTCTACTAACATGAAAGGTACACCAAGAAAGACAGATCATGTTCTGATCCAAGAACATATGATCATGATAACATGAGGACAAAGATTCATCCATTGTCATGGATCTCATACAAGATCCATTCACGAGGTATGTATAACTTGGTTTTATAATGGTTAACTTATGAGACATGCAGGTTACTAGCACAAGTCACTGAAGAGAACCAAAAGACATTATACGGGTATGTTAGACATAACTAGCTAACATGATAATCCAGGTATGTTTTTCCTATATCAAGCTAGATTCCTACCTTGGGTTAGGATCTTATACTATCGCGTTGTTGATAATGATTATTCATGAAGTCATAGGTTTGAATAATCATGATTGTATGCATATTATGTTTCTTACCATAATTGATGATATGACTAACCAGAAGAATCATGATGGCATAGGTTTGAATAATCATGATTGTATGCATATTATGTTTCTTACCATAATTGATGATATGACTAACCAGAAGAATCATGATGGTATAGGTTTGAATAATCACAGGTTTTATGCATTTTATATCTCTTATCTTGTTTGATGATTCAACTAACCTGAAGAGTCATAGGCTTGAGTAATTACAGGTTTAGACATGTTATGTTTCTTATGATTTGACTAACCATAAGAATCCTTGAATGCTAATGCTTATTATTTCTGTTTGAAATGATCATGACTATACATGCTTGAGATTATTGTGTTTTAATAGTATACTAATGAATGTATGATTTTATATGAGATCACAAGGACAACACATTCATGATACTAATAAGCATGCATAGGGACCAAGGATGAATATGAGTTCAAGAACAGGTAATTCAGGAAGCAAAGATCAAGAGGGAGCACACTCTAGTTGTTCCTGCAAGAAAGCAAAGGAGCACACTTCAGTAGTTTCTGCAAGGATGCAAATATTCAGAGGGAGTTGATCATCTCTCTACATCCCACAACAGAAAGGTGTAGAAGAAGCTACTTCAGATTAGGACTCCAGCAGCTCCTGCAAGAAAGCGAAGACTCAGAGGGAGTCCACCCAACGAACAAACAAAGATAAGTATTTGAATTGTCATTTCTTAAATAATACTGTTCAATAAATGTATATACTGATGTTCCTAGAATTAGGTTGTGTATTATGCATATTAGAATAATTGCATTGATTAACAGTATACTCCTAATATGCATGGGTAAGTGGCCTATGGCACTGTACAACATTCCATTGCTACTTATCTAGAATGAAACCTCTTTGCTGACATGTTGGGAGTTGTGCACACTCTTAACAATGTTCTGGTAGAGATTGGAAGGCATCTAGAAAGTTACGGAATATGGATAAATGTTGTATTGAAGCATTGGCTAAGATAATTGCATGACTGTATGGCATATTTCTTTATGTGTAAGAATTTGTTCTGAAAACTATGAGATGTTTTCTAATCATGCAATTTAACTTGTTGTGTAGGAAAGATCGAATGCCATCTCCTACAAAAGAAGAACTACAACATTTGTTCCAGCAACAAAGATATATATTGAAGATATTGAAGATATTGAAGTTCCCAGGATCTGGGATGAAGAAATGAAATGCCATGATCCATCGATCATGAAGAATGATGTTTGGGATGTAATCCCAAGACATGAAGGGAAGTTTGCTATGACTTCCGAATGGAATTATCAGATCAAGCATGTTGCAGATGGCAACATTGAGAAATATAAAAGTGATGAAATAGAAGATGCACCAGATGGATTTCAAGACAGCATGGTGTAGTCACATATATGTGCAGAACTTGGTATGGTAGGATAGACAGTTTTCTATCCAGTTTGGGCTTTACCAAGAGTAAAGCGGATTCCAACCTTTACTACAAGGTTGAGGAAGGCAATCCAGTGTATGCGGATAACCTGTTTGTTACAGGTGAAGATAGATTGATTGCCGACATGCAGCGGAAGCTTACTACCGAGTTCGAGATGAAGAACTTGGGGATGATGCACTATTTGTTTTTGGCATGGAGGTGTGGCAGAGTGCAGATGGAATCTTCCTTGGACAAGGGAAGTATGCAGTAGAAATCTTGAAGAGGTTCGGAATGATAGATTGCAAGGCAATGGCCACACCAATGGCATCGAATCTGAAGCTTCTATGTGATGCTTCATCTGAGCCGGTTGATGTCTCTCTGTATCGTCAGATGATTGGGTCCTTGATGTACCTGACGACCAGACATTTGCTTTGCTGTGAACACATTGAGCCAGTTCCTGACGGATCCGAGGAGTGTTCACCTGGTTGCTGTAAAGCATGTTCTGAGGTACCTGAAGGGTACAGTGGATTATGGGCTCAGGTATGAGGCGAATCAAAAGTTTAACCTGCAGGGTTATGTTGATTCAGACTGGGCTGGCAGTGCTGCAGATAGGAAGAGCACATCTGGGTGTTACTTCAGTATGGGATCGGGTGTGATCTCTTGGTTTAGCAGGAAGCAGTCCTGCGTAGCACTGAGTACAGCTGAGGCAGAGTATGTTGCAGCCTGTTCAGCTAGTTGTGAGGCAGTATGGCTACGGAAGCTACTGTCTGAGTTATTTGATCTCCCGTTGGAGGCTACTGGTATCTTCTATGATAACCAGAGTTGTGTGAAGCCGTCCGAGAACCCAGTGTTTCATGACAGGTCGAAACACATAGAGATCAAATATCACTATATCAGGGATATGGTGCAGAGAGGAGCTGTGAAGCTCCTGTATGTTGCGACGGACGAGCAGATTCCAGATGTGCTGACGAAGCCACTAGCCAGGCTGAAGTTCGAGTACTTCAGAAAGAGGCTTGGCGTGCTTCAGATCGAGGATACTTCGAGGAAGAAGTGATGGACACATTTGCTGAAGCCATTCCAAGCATGTTGGAAGGAGGATCCTTCACATGGCTGTGGATGTAAGCGCTGGATAATGGGCATCAGGATGATGTTCTGGTTTCTGCTTGGATATGATCAGTTGGATCATTTATGTATGTATGCATCATGTTGGATGCTGGATATGATCAGTTGGATCATGTTGGATGCTTGGACCATGTATCTGTATATGTATCAGGTGGATACATTGTATGATCAGGTGGATCATGTATGATGATATGTATCAGGTAGATACTTGGTATGCATCAGGTGGATGCATTGATGTATCAGGTGGATACATTGTATGATCAGGTGGATCATGTATGGTGATATGTATCATGTATTTGTATCAGGTGGATACATTGATGATCAGGAGGATCATGTATGATGATATGTATCAGGTAGATACTTGGTATGCATCAGGTAGATGCATTGATGATCAGGAGGATCATGTATGATGATATGTATCATGTGTTTGTATCAGGTGGATACATTGATGATCAGGAGGATCATGTATGATACTTGGTATGCATCAGGTAGATGCATTGATGATCAGGTGGATCATGCAGCAGGATGTTGCAGTGATGATCAGGATGATCATAGATGACGAGCTTCAGGATGTTGCTCCACATGACATGCAGCAGGACGTTGCAGTGATGATGATCAGGATGATCATGGATGGTGAGCTTCAGGATGTTGCTCCAGATGACATGCAGCAGGACGTTGCAGTGATGATGATCAGGACGATCATGAGTACATCAGGATGATGTATGGTGAGTATCAGGTTGATACTCTGTGGCCGTGGATCAGGTTGTGCAGATGAGCATGTCTGGGAGATCCTATAGGTCGGAGTTGTGTACCCGTAACATCCTGGGATGCTCTTTCGAGACATTGCTCTGGGAGGACATGTAATTTGTGCCCTGGGAGATCTCCGGTCGGAGTTGTGTACCCGTAACATCCTGAGATGCTCTTGCGAGGTTTTGTCCTATGGCATGTAATTTGGGCCCTGGGAGATTTCAGGTCGGAGTTGTGTACCCGTAACATCCTGAGATGCTCTTGCGAGGTTTTGCCATGACCACATGTAATAGCGCCCTGGGAGATTTACGGTCGGAGTTGTGTACCCGTAACATCCTGAGATGCTCTTGCGAGGTTTTGTGGTGGACCACATGTAATTTGTGCCCTGGGAGATTTCAGGTCGGAGTTGTGTACCCGTAACATCCTGAGATGCTCTTGCGAGGTTTTGTGGTGGACCACATGTAATTTGTGCCCTGGGAGATTTCAGGTCGGAGTTGTGTACCCGTAACATCCTGAGATGCTCTTTCGAGGTTTTGTGGTGGGGTCACATGTAATAGCGCCCTGGGAGATCCTACAGGTCGGAGTTGTGTACCCGTAACATCCTGGGATGCTCTTTCGAGGTTTTGTGACGCACGTAATAAGTCCTGAGGATTCCACAGTATGGCCAGTGATGACGAAGACCTGCAGGTGGTGGGCCTACATCCAGTATGAAAAAGGACTGGCTCTGTAGAACTTCCTATGACGAGTAGATTCAGAGATTGATTGAGATAGCAGCAGCAGTGACGATGATGATGACTCGATGACGATTATCTAGTGACGATGATCCAGAGAAGATGACTTGTGCTAGAAGAACTGTGCTGAGAAATACCTTCCTAGTTAAGAGGGAGTGTTGATGTATATGTAACTTCGGAATGTATTTCATATATATGTATATTGTATTCCTATAGAGATGGTATTATTCCTCTATAAGGAAGTGTCGTCATTTATATTGTAAGTGTCGTAACTTATACTTGATGGGTTATTAGACCACCTTGTTTGGGGTCGGCCCTGTATAAGTCATGTGGGTCAAAGGGTTATTAGACCACCCTATTGGGGGTCGGCCATGTGGGTCAAAGGGTTATTAGACCACCCTATTGGGGGTCGGCCCACTCAGCATTATGTTATGTGGCTAAGTTCGAGCCGACATGAGTTAGGTAAAAAGGCAAGTCAAGTCAAGTATAAATAGAGTGCGGGAGGCACTCTATTTACTCACTCACTTCTCACACATGCTCTCAAGGAGGAGAGGCGCACTTATGGAGGAGGAGGATTGCTGCTATGTTATGGCTATCTCTATTGGTTGGTTGTATCATTGCTCTATCTATCTCTGAGGAAGTTATTGGGGTTTTTCACCTTTATGGTTTTCCCCAAGTAAATCTTTGTGTCTCTTGTGTGCTTGCATTATTGTCTCCATGATTGATATGCTGTAGATATGCTGTACATGTTGTTCTCTCAGTTAAGATCCTAGATCATATTGAAGTAAATTATGAAAATTTAACAAAAAACAACGAAGACTATCCTCTAGAGCACACATAGTGTTAGCACCTCTTAAGTTTTTACGTCCCCCGGGTTGATAATTAAAGTAGTCTCCTGGTCTAGCTTCCCTCATTAGGCACCCATTCTAAGAGCTCACCAACTACTAGTTCAAACAAATGATAATACAGTTGTGGATGAGTTCACTATGCTTTTCCTACAGGAGAAGTTCCACCTACTGAGGATGGAAAAACAGACCTTGACTTGTATGGAAAAACAAAGACACAAAAAGATAAAGATCAGTTTTGATAAAGTAGTCCTTATACAAAATCTACAGTGGTGGACACAAAAGAAGTAGATCCAATGGAAATGGATACAACTAATGTGGCCTTATATGTATATTGTCTAGGACTTGACGAAGAAGAATAAAGAACAACATAGAAGGATTTAAATGCTTGAGCACTAAGTGAGATTCTACCAGTAACCAAATTATTCAAATCAATACCACATAATTTATTACATATGCTTTAGAGATCAAGGATGAAATAAACACCGTATAAAGAGATTTTGATAAAAGGTCTCTCAAATATTTCAAGTACAGTGTCGAGAAGTTTTGGAGCTGTACAGTGAAGTTCAAGCATGAGAATTTATACCCACATGAATAAGTTACATAAACATTAGAAGGGAGCATTCAACAAAAATGTCATGCTATTCAATTCTTCCCTAAAGTAACTAAGTCTTTCATAAGAGACTACATGAAACTACTATCTAGACAAATTAATTTAATTAAGTAATTCTTGTGCAAGATGTAAAAGCAATGAAGGAAAAATTAATAGGAACCTAGCATTGATAAAAGTAGCCTTGAAGTAGCTTCAATTCCTCCAAATATAAATTATTGATATAGATAGTCTTCTTGGAAATTGTATTTTAAAAAATATGAGGAATCCCAAGAGAAAATTCAAGCTAGTCAAACAAGAGAGGGTGAAGGGACAGGAAGTTAGAACGTTTCATATTATTGTACCCTAATTTGTATAGATATATTGATAAAGACTATAAAAAGACTTTTGGGAACTTTGCCAACTAATTTCAAGTTTAATTAAGAAGCCAAAGTAGTTTTTGGTAGACTCATTCTAGTAATTGTATGTGTATTGAACTCTTTTTGTTCCTTTCATCTACTAGAATTTAGTTAGGATATATATATATATATATATATATATATATATATATGTATGTATGTATGTATGTATGTATATATATATATATTTTTGCTAACATTAAATGGTTGTGAACTTGTGGATGTTAAGGTATGATGACTAATCTTTAGTTACATGATTTCCTTGCTTATTGCTTGTTATTAAGTAGTATTTTCTGTTATTAAATTCTTGATGAATTGTTTCTTAATTTAATAACATCTATCATTTTCATATCTCATTTTCGGCTCTTAAATCCTGGCTACGACTGGATTCTGCATATAAAACTAGGACTTATTTAGGATTTATAAATTCATTTCAGAACATAAAATAATTAATCGTAGTTTCCAAATGAGTGAAAGTCTATTTGGGTCTTAAATATAAAATACCAAACATGCATGTGGCCTCTATTCTTAATATAGAAGCCTCTCTGCTACGACCTAAAATCATGAAAGAGGGGTAGTCTAATCAACCCCATATTCCACATCATTTGGGTTTTGTATTGGTCTCTTGGTGAGATAACGAGGAATTACAGTGCAAAAAATTAAACCAAAACAAAAATACTAAAACCCCATAAAAGAAAACATACAAGGCCTACCTTGATAGAGCAGTTGTTGGGATATCATAGTGGGATCCATATTTCTATTGCATATCTCCTCATTTGAGTGATTCCCATCTATTTCCTTTATATTTTGAATGATTTTGAACATTATCCAGAATGAAAACAACTCCACCAGTTCTCACAGATCCCCTTCTCTTGCAACGCAACCCGCTTTTCAGAAGGGTTTTTTTCAAGCCCAAAATTCTGGCCGGAACCAAAACCACACCATAAGTTGTAACGATGCCCTAGGATCCATATTGCATTCCTTTAACATTGCTTCTATCTCCTCATTCCCTACTAACTCCTTTATATTTTGTATGATATTTCGAACACCGACCGCAATCAAAACTAGACCACAAGTTCTCATAGTGCCCCTTCTCTTCCCTACCAACCCACCCTTCCGAATGGTTTTTTTCAAACCCAAAATTTTGGCTGGAATTGAATCTCATGAAAACACACCTCTCTTCCAAGGAAACTTACCCTTCACAAGGTGTTTTTTTTCAAACCCAAAACTTTTAGAAGGTTTTTTTTTTCAAACCCAAAACATTGCAGATGCCCAAGTTTATCCCATGAACTGTGTGGACATAGGCACAAGTTTATCCCAGGAAGACGCCAAACCGAGCTAAAAATCCATGGGCTCTCATGGAATCTGTGCATGTTTTCACCCGCGTCCCTTTCCGCTACACAGACATAGGCACATCCAATGAAGACACAAAACCGAGCTGAAAATATAGGGTTCCCGCGGTCTTCGAGTAAGGATAATTTTAGGGGAAAAATTTATCCCATGGGCTATTTTCCATTTTTTTTCCAAAAAAAGATTCGCCAATTTGCATTTTTTGAAGCCCTGTTTCACCCAATTTTGATGGGGTGAAATTTTTTCACTCTAAAAATCACCAAATTATTATATAAACTATATAAAATCATTATAAATTGAAATAATTTTAGAAAAATATCGCCAAATATTTTATAGTTGACACTTTAAGAATTGGTAGGATTCACCAAGGTTTATACACTTTTAAATAAGTATGGGTCCTTAAAATTATCACTGACTCTGTGCTATGTGTGATAGGTGAGGCACGTTTTCACCCTCATCCCTCTCCACTACATCGACAAAGAAACATCCCATGAAGGAACAAAATTGATTAGAAAATCCAAGGCTCCCACGGACTCCATGTTGTGTATGATAGGTGAGGGACGTTTTCACCCTCATCCCTCTCCACTACACCAACAGAGGCACATCCCACGAAGGCACAAAATTGAGCTGAAAATCCAGGGCTCATGCGGACACCATGCTGTGTATGATAGGTGAGGCATGTTTTGACCCTCATCCCTCTCCACTACACTAAGAAAGTCACATCCCACAAAGGCACAAAACTGAGCTGAAAATCTAGGGCTCTTTGCATGGAGTCCAAGCTGTGTATGATAGGTGAGGCACTTGAGACATACATCGGAAAAGTGTTAACCAAAATAAAATATTAAATATTAAATAAAATATTAAATATTAAATAAAATATTAAATATTAAATAAAATATTTGGTGACTAAATTAAATACAATATTCAAGTATTTGTCTTAAACAATTGTCTTAAAGCAACCTTTCGTGTAGTAGTGAGGGGGGGTTATTGGAAGTGGGACGGTTAAGGGGGAACATAGAGAGAGAAAGTGAGAAAAGCGGGGGTTCTTAGTGGGAAGGTGTAAGGGAGACTAGGAGACATTGAGAGAGAGGGGAGGGGGTTAAAGAGAGAAAGAGAGAGAGAGAGAGAGAGAGAGAGAGAGAGAGAGATCAGGAGAGAGATAGAGTGGGGGGGTGGTTAAGGGTAGTGGAGGAGTAGGGGAGGAGTAGGAGGGAGAGGGATATAGATAAATGGATGCGGATTTGGTTAGTGGTAGGGGAGAGAGATATATATATATAGAGTGGGGGGGAGCAGGGGTAGGATGGTGAGGAGTGGCATGGTTGTAAGAGGAGGTTGAGAGAGAGAGAGAGAGAGATAAATTGGGAGCAAGGTTAGCGGTAAGGGAGAGGAGGATTATGAGAGAGAGAGAGGGGGTTAGGATTTGAGGGAGTAGGGAAGAGAGAGAGGGAGAGGAGGGGGGGACTGGTTGGTGGTAGAAGTAGGAGAGAGACTAGGAGATAGAGAGAGGGGTGGGTGGTTAAGGGTAGAGTGAGAAGTAGGAAGGAGAGGGAGAGAGAGAGAGATAAAGGGATGTAGGTGGTTAGTGGTATGGGGGAGGTGGATTAGGGGGGGTAGACAGGGGGGGTGATGGGGGGTTGATGGAGGGAGAGAGGGGGGTGGGGGTTAGAGGTAGGTGGAGGAGTAGGGGAGTCAGTGAGTGAGAGAGGAGGTTAGTAAGGGTTATGGGGAGGAGGGGAAAGAGAGGGAGGAAGGGGGTTGTTGGTAGTGGGATGAGTAGGGGGAATAGAGAGAGAGAAAGAGAGATGAGAGAGGGTTTTTAGTGGGAATGGGGAAGGAATATTATGATCTAGATAGAGGGATCAGGGGTTAGAGAGAGAGAGAGAGAGAGAGAGATGGGGGGAGGTTAATGGTAGGGGGGATGGGTATTAAGAGAATAGAGAGAGGTGATGTAGGTGTAGGGGGGTTAGGGTTCGTGGTATTGGGGGTAGAGAGACGATGAGGGAGATAGAGAGAGGGGGTTATGGGGGGGAGTTATTAGGGGTAGGGGGGCCGAAAAAGAGAGAGATAGATCATGGGGGTTAAGGGTTTGGGAGAAAGGGGGTTGTAGGAGAGAGAGAGAGAGAGAGAGAGAGAGAGAGAGAGAGATTAGGGGGTTTTGGGGTTTGGGGAGGAGGGGTTTTGAGAGATAGAGGTGGCGGTTAGGGGTTTGGAGAGGAGAGATAGAGAGAAAGGGGATGAGGTTATGGGTAGGGGGTGATGGGAGAGAGAGAGGTGGGGTGAGGAGGGATAAAGTGAGAGATGAGATGGGTTTAGGGGTAGAGAGAGAGAGAGAGAGAGAGAGAGAGAGAGAGAGAGAGAGATGGGGTTGTTAGTGGTTGGGGGAAGAGGAGGGGTTAGATACAGAGAAGGATAGAGAGCAAGGGGGTTAGAGAGGAGGGGGGTTATGGAAATTTGGAAAGAGAAAGAGAGCGAAGAGAAAATAGAAGGTAGTGAAAAATAACACACACACATTAATAATGTGTATGCATTATTTTTAGTATAGACATGCACACATTATGAATGCCCGCACATTTCAAATTTCAAATTTTCTTAGCACGAATGACTTTTTCCACCTACATGGTGGATGAGTTGTTCGCTTATATGTGGCAACTAACAAAACACATCCATTTTTTCATCCGTGTTTTTTCAAACTCGAATCTACATATGCTAGAACCGTTTCTAGCTAATGAAATTGCACATTTATGTGCTCTCTCTCTCTCTCTCTCTCGCTCCCAAAAAGTGCATGTTAACTACAAATAATATTTATTTTCAATGATCATATTTTTGTTTTTGAAGTGCACTTTTATTGTGTAGATGTTGGAATTTGTGATTATGTTACTTAGGTGTTAGAAAATAATATTTAAAACACTTTATGATGCCATTTCCAAATTTTTTTCATACATATTTATGTGTTCTTGAAACTGCAAATTAAGTACCTTTTGAATTGAATCTTCCTATATTTTTGTTTTAAGAAAAGTGAGAATTAAGTAAATTTTAAATTGAGTGCTGGTGCAAGGTAATGATACCCAATTATGACACGTTAGTTCCAATGACATTCTGGAAAAACAGAAATATTATCATTAAAATGAATTATTAGGGGTACCTACAAAAGTTTTTTGGATTAGGTGTAAAAAGATGAAACGTATAAAAATGGATGACCTTCGGGAATATATAACTTTTACTTATGGAAAAGTGGTATAAACACTCCAAAATGTCATTATTTGAAGATTGGTATGTTATTATTTTTCTAAAACATAATGCACATGTTTTTGTTGGTCTACCTGTTTACTATGTAAATTTTCAATTTAGGATAAAAAATTATGTAGAGGAGTACGCAATAGACAAATCTTGTGCGGGGCTATTTTTCTAAAATTTTAAAAGTTAATTTTATATATTTTTTAAATTAACGAAGTCAGTGAATCCCTAAAACGACATGGTCAAGTGTTGAGCCACCATATCATGGTCTAAAAATAATCGAAATACTTCTTTTTTTTAGGTTGTAGGTATTTTCGTACTCTTGTGCGGATTCTTTTCCGTTTCCGAAATAGAT
This sequence comes from Larix kaempferi, assembly GCA_027924585.1. Taxonomy (NCBI): domain Eukaryota; kingdom Viridiplantae; phylum Streptophyta; class Pinopsida; order Pinales; family Pinaceae; genus Larix; species Larix kaempferi. The sequence goes on along the minus strand of BSBM01001678.1, from coordinate 1,165,615 downwards.
AATCCAATCAAAAGTTATAGGCCAAATAAATGACCTATGTTTTTTACAAATTTGACATGAGTGCAGTTAAAAATGAATTAAAAATAGAAAACAACAACATAACTATTCAAAAATTATATATTTAGAATCTGCACACAGAGCTCGACAAGTGTGTGCAATTTCATCTGCAGTGCACTTGTGGAGCATATGCGGAACTAGTTGTGAAAAACATGAAGTTACATCATTTGATGTGTTCTACCATAAATCATACATAAATCAGACCGAGCCTCAAGGTGCAATCCGAAGCTAATTTCAAGCCTGCAAGGGCGCCAAAAACAATTTTAATTCAGACACATGTGCACGCATTGTTGTTTTACACCTTAATTTTTTATCTCTCTCTCCCTAAACCCCCCCCCCTCTCTATAACCCCACCCCTCTTCCTTTCCTATCCACCCAATCTCCACTCTACCCAATCCCTCGTCCCTCTCTCACCCCTCTCTTCTCTCCTTCACCACAAGGGTTAGGAGATATATTATTACAGAAAATCACTAACTCACATTATCCTCATGTACATATAAATCTTCATCATTGTAACCATAAATCCATGACCCCCATATCTCAATCCCCAAACCCTTG
>BSBM01001678.1:1047500-1157500 GCA_027924585.1 Larix kaempferi | reverse complement strand
AAGATGCTCGGAGGGGGCAGAGTTGGAGAGGGTGACCCGGGAGAACACGTGTCATCCGAGGCAGCGCCACGCACAGCATCACATGCAACATCACGAATAGTAGCATCACGAGTAGCGTCACGAACAGTGTCACGGGCATATCCTTTTTTCTTCTTGACCTTGGAGAGTTTCTTTGTAGACCCGGTGGCAGGGGCTTTAGTAGAGTCAGTTTCCTTGTTATCCTGCTTGGCAGGCTCAGAATTGTTTCCAAAGGTAAAGATGCCCCAGGTCATATTGGCGTCTAGCATGTTAGAGTGGTACGCCGCCTCTTTTAGACTGGCATTGATATTCCTAACAATACTGTAGTTGGCTTGCCAACTAGCTTCCATTTCCTCTATGAGGTTGCTCATCATGTTCTTGAGCAACCAGTAATGATTAATGGCGCCTCCATTGTTTCCAGAGGCAAGGAGAGATGCCACCTTACGAGCCTCTCACCCATTGATAAGGCTTCGAGTTCTTGCAAAGATTCGTGGAGCATAACCATCCATGACCGACCAGTCCATGGTGACCTTGGGCCTACGGCTAGAGCTTTTCCTGTCGCTGCCCCGACGAGAGACCCCCCTGTTGCGAATTGTCATGGCTTTGAGAATTGCAGAGTAAGCCACCCCTAGGATTTCAAACTCTGCGTAATAATTTTCAAAGAGAAGCCTGAACTCGACGGTGGAAATAGAATGCATGTCGGTAAGGTGTTTTAAGGAGCCGAGGCCATAAATGTTACAGTCTGTCGACCTCGAGGAAGGTGGCAGAATTGAATGCAGGATGCAGTCACCAAGGGAGGACGTCATTCTAAACACGCGGGAGCGGATCGTCACCATTCTCTTCGTCCTGTGATCTTAAATAAGCGTCGGCGCTCAGGGTGGTGGAGTGATCCTCGATCCTGGTGGACATATGTGCGGCTGCGATCGTCTCATCCACCAGTCCATGCATGTGAAGGGTCGGCCCAACGTTACCACATGCAGCAGTGCAAGGTGGCAGCTGTTCGCAGTTGGCATTGTACACGGTGTCGGCAGGAGGAGCACCTGCATTCGGGTCTTAAATTATCATTTATTAAGAATGGAAAGAAATCTAATTTACACCTTAATAAATTAGATCTCTCTTTATACTTCTTAAATCTAGAGTTAAGATGTACACTCATATAATATATAAAAATTTGTTTGAACAATTGATATACAAAATAAGAAATTGGTAGTGGATCGAATTGAAATTTATTTTCGATATGAAGCTTATCTCATTCTGTTAAGTCTTCTTCTGAATTCAGGCCGTTATGGGGCTGAAATGTCTAATTAGGGTTGCATTTTTAAGCCCTAGGTGTTATTCTTTACTCGGCTCCCGATGCTGGTATTGGTGTGAAACAAAATTTACTCTTACATTAGAAGCCTAATATACGGTTCATTTAGTTTATGGGGAAGAAACGTTCACTTAGAACTACAATATACCCATTTTAAAGCTTCCCTATCACTCTTGAATCACCTCACACTGCTCTATATTCATCCACAAAGGAAACTATAGGTATATTAGCATATATGAGTAAAAACTTATATTTAGAGTATGTTGATTTCTTTAATTAGAAATTTTTGTGTGGAAAAGGTTTATTTTACAATTTGGTAGGGGATGTGTAATTGCTATTATAAAAATAACATATGGACAAACATTTACAATGACATATATATATAATTACACAAATTAGATAAATTAAAAAGGTTTTTGAATATTTCAACATTTGCATCCCTCTTGACATTTAGTAGATCCACTTTTAAAATAGATTTATGTTGTTATTTTGTTAATGGAGTGGTGAATCAGTTGGTTAAGGTATACGTCTTTTCCTCTCTTTACAGAGATCTGCAGTTTTTCCTTTTTATTTTTGGTTAACTAAAATAGAATAAATGTTTGCAGCACATACAATAATTTAAAAAAATTATTTTCCTATTTTATTTTTGGTTAACTAAAATACAATAAATGTTTGTAGCACATACAATAATTGAAAATAATTATTAAATAAATCATTGCAAATTATTATTACGATATTTGTTTTTCCCTCACGGTTTTAAATTTAGAGGGGTAAGATTTGCCAATTATGATTAAGATACGTGTTTCTTCTTTCAAATTTAAAGGGTTAGGATATTTACATTTTTTTATACTAAATAATAAAATTAGTAAAGGAGTTTTTTTCCACCAACAAATTTTTATTAAATATTTATATTTAATTTTAGAAAAGAAATATTTTTCAACCTAAAACCTAACTTATCTTATAAAATTTATTAAAATTTTAAAATTCATATTATGAAAAAGAAACGTTGTTATTACATATACAATTTACATTTTTGAGTTTTTGTCACTCTTTACTTGGCTCTCTCTCGTCTGTATTTACACATATCACCATGTGTTCAGATCAGTCACGTGCAGGATTAACGTGAGACTAAAGCAAAACCTTTATTAAAAACATTTTATTTGTACAAATGGATATAACAGCATATTCTTACAATAAACTTTTTAGTTTTTTTATAACTATGACTGTCACGTATAAAGTTTGAATAAATATGGAAACTGATAAAATCATGATCACACATTTTATTTGTTATGTATAATACTAGTGAAAATCATATATGATATGATTTTCACTTATGGTGTTTGCAGAAAGCTTAGAAATTATGAAACCATCATTAAAATGATTGATGCAGTCATATGAATACCTGCATTTTTTTAATGAACTTTGTGTTTATGTATAATATTAGTGAAAATCATATTTGTGTTTATGTATAATATTAGTGAAAATCATATATGATTTTCACTTAAAGTGTTTGGAAATAGGTTAGGAATTATAAAATCATCATTAAAATAATTGATGAAGCCAAACGAATATCTGTATTCTTGAGATGGTAAAATAATTATAATGGTGAACCAAAAAAATGCAGACGTTGAGGCTTAAAGTTGGTTCAGTTAAAAATGCAAGACTCTTGTCATTTAATATTATTATGAATTGGGAATCTTTTATTTAATATTATTATGAATTGGGAATCTTTTATAGGTAAATCTCATATACGCACACGAAGGAAGTATTAACCTACAGATTATCATAAAGTTATTGGATAGTATTTTATTTTTGTTCTCCTTTGCAATTTGCTTTTGCAGTAATTGTTTTCAAATAATTACCTATGGTAAGAAGTTTCACATTCCCATTCATAATGTTTCATAACCTGTAAAAAAAGTGCAGCGTGAATTTCTTACTCTATCCAACTTTATAATGTGGAGGAGATTAGGAAGAGTTTAAAAATGCATATAAACTCACTTAGTTTAATATTAATGGTTATCTCTAAACACTTTAACCGATTAAATGATGTATATTTTGAAAAGCTTGAAAGTGATGTGAAGATTATAAAGGAACTGAAAATTACCTTGAGTTGGCCAATTAATATTTTTGGTGATTGTGATTTTGGCGTACATTTATTAGCTTATTAGCTCATGGCAGTAGTAGAATTATTTGCTCTTCTCAATGACTTAATTGCCTTTCTCAATTTAAGTTTTCAGTTTTCCGAAAAGAAATTGTTTCATCACCACCTTCCTCATATAGTATGTTAACCAGTTTTTCCAATTCATGTGAAACAACTCCATCTGTCTTTATGCAAATCAAGTGCTAAAATCATATATATAATTTTAGCTACATACCATAAAGGTAATGAAATAAAGCAAATTCTTATAAGTGGTTGTTTTTAGGTTGCATGCACTATTAGAAATTGTGTTATTATTTTTTATTAGTTGACATGTATACAAAATATGTATGATTTTAACGCGGATTTATCAAGCAACTAGGGGTCCAATTTTTTTATGTGTAATTTTTTTTTATATTCAAAAAAAATTATACCTCATGAATTTTGATCCCTCTAAATACTTAATAAATCTGGTTTAAAATCATCTATGCTTATAGTATTGATAACATGATTACAAAATTGTGTTTAGTGTGTAATAATATGCCTAGCAGATTATAAAATATGGAAATGATTTATAAGTTTTGTAAAATGGAGAGGTATAGATCTCCATATATCAATAACTGTTGATGATGTAATGAATGAGTTCATGTTAGCTAAGATTTACCACTTTTAGTTTAATTCCAGTTGGATAATGACATCTATCTAATTTTTTCATTTGCATGCAAATTAACTCATAAATATGATAAAAGAAAGTGTATCTCCAATATAATACCTATTAGTGTTATTCTCTCCACTTTTGTGAGGCATACACAACTAGGGATCACAACTAGACATGGAGAACAAGTAAGAAATTGGGGCACTTAACTTGTGTCATATTGGTGTTCATTGGCCACAAGTTAAGTGCTTGTGCTAGTGGATAACATTGGTACATTTCACATAGTGGCTCCCTGACCAATTAAAATATAAACATGTGGATTCTTACACTATTCAGTCCACTCAATAACCAATTAGCATAGCCACTTAAGTTATGGTCTATGAGCTACCACAAGGTAAGAGGCACGAACAAGTTATTTATTATTTGTTCTCCATGCATAGTTGTAACCACCATCAGCTAAGAATAAGGAATTAATCTCAATAGTACACTTGTCCATAGTATCAAGATTCGAGTGTGGATTCGAATAGATTTAGATATGATATAGAAAAAATACGTAACGAAAATAATCAAGTACGACTAAAATCCATGAGTAGACATCTTATAAATACAAAAAAACATGCAATTTTAAATTTAAAAAAATAAGATTATTGTAATGCCCCCAAAATAATAAACATTCTAATTATTTCTGCTAGTATAAGAATATTGAGAACAATTATTATTTTATTATTTTGAATCAGAAGTTAAAATCAAAACAAATTGTATTGAGATATTATTTTTATTTAATATAATAAAAAAAGAGACAAGGATGGATCTAGTTGTTGAAGAGTGTCTGTTGAACTACTTGAGGAAAAAGACAAGTGGCAAAGGCTGTTAAAGATGCAAGAGGCATCATCCCTAAATATCAGGTCACCACTCATAGTTGAGTTCCAAAGAGGAGGAGGCTCATAAATGACCAAGTCCTAGGAAAACTACTATAAAAAGTAGGTCCATGAGCAGCAGGAGGCTAACATTGGACAGGGATTGATAATTGTAATGCAAGAGATGGTGCATAGAGAATTTTACTCAGGTAGTGTTATCCCTAAAGTTGAACCTAGACCACTAGGGTTCAAGCTTAAGGAAATCTTAACAGTAGATATAAGTGTTGAGATATTGTAACTTCAAAGAATATTATAATTGTACTTTATTATTCCGGAGATGTTTCATTCCTCCGTAAAGATCTTATTGTATATCCGGAGATGTTTATTCCTCCGTCGGAATGTGGTAACTTGGGTTATTAGACTTCCCTAGTGGGGGTCGGCCCTGTATTTGTTATGTGGGTCAAAGGGTTATTAGACCACCCTAGAGGGGTCGGCCCAGTCAGTTGTAGTGGGGTATTTAACCCATTGGTTAAATACGAGCCTACGTGTACTTGTGTAAAATATATGTCAGTGTAGTGTATAAATAGAGGAGGTGTGTTCCTCATTTGATACACACACTCACTTAAGGATAGCGCACTTGTGGAGGAGAGGTCTGCTATTGTGGAGGAGGAGATCATGTCTCAGGGTTTCATCTTTGTATATTGCTGGTCATCTATATTGAGGAAGCTTTGCTGGGTTTTCTACCCCATGAGGGTTTCCCAGGATAAATTTCTGTCTCTTGTGTTTATGCTATGCTTGTTGTTTCTTCAGTGATCCTGTATATGCTATTATTGAGAAATGGAATGTAATGCTGCTATTTTCTGTCTTAGCATATTGAATCTTAACAATAAGATAACTAAATAGTAACTCTATCAGGTTTGGTGGTATATGAATATATGACAGAAATCAAACAACTCAGAAATCAGGTAACACGGGGTATATCTAGTTTCAGTATTTAAATATTGACAAAAAATGACTGTAAGTATGAATTTATGAATATAAAAGATGAGGCTCTATTTCAGAACATTGGACATAGTTACATGTTAATAAGAAGAATCATACTATAAAATGTTAAGATCATATATAGACAAGGTAATGATAACATATACTTCATTAATTAAAATTGAGGAGGTTCATAGATCATAATCAAATCCACAAACAATCATTTCTTATAAATATAACATAAAAAACCATATACATGCCTATAAATGCAAACTCAAAACCTCACTTCCATCATACGTTGAAAGTTCCAACCTATTCTTCTCAGAAGAAGATCCCCCCACCTTTGCTAAAATGTTACAATATTATATAGATGGTGAGGTCGAAATCCTCCCTACGAAATTGAATTTCCTCCCAAATCCCAAAGGTAACAATCAATTACAAACAATTTCTGAAACTGCCTGCCACAAAAATTAGGCCAGACTGCTGCAAATTAGGGCTCAATGATAGATTAGATTCTCTCAATATGTAACACCTGTAGGAAAAATTAAAGAGGTTATTATATATAAATATGTTACTAAGATAAACCTCTTTCAGTTTGTCAAAATTCCCCTCCATCTGTCCATAATCAACTCTGCAAACATATGACTCAAACTCAAATTTGCGTAGTCAGAACAATAGGATGAAATGACGAGAGTGGATCTTCCAATCCTTGATACCTGTGTAAAAAGTGAGATAGTTTTTTGTATTTTGATATCTTAGGAATAAAAACCTCCTCCAATTTTCTAAAATTCATCTTTTATTGGCCACAATCGATTCTGAAAAAAGATGACGAAACAGGACATTTCTAGAAAAATCTGCCTTCATAAATTCTCCAAGTGATATGTTTTGATTAAAAATCTATCCTGGCGCTCTTCAATACTTCTCCACTATGTATTTTATATGCTTTAATGAATAAGCATGGTTCATTAAAATCATAGTACAAGATTTTGCCACCCATATCAATAATCAAATGTGCATATTCTATCACTGGCAACATTTTCACATTTAGCAGTTTAATATATGTTGTCAGGCCACAATTTATTATTCAAATAAATAATATAAATGTTCTCAAGCATAATAACCTTATTTGAAATGGCATTTAACTAATCAATATGAAATATGAGCCTTTTTTGAAAATCAATATGAAATATGAGCCTTGCTTTTGTTTTAATAATGAAAAAATTAATAAAAATGGACTAGGGTAAAACCTAGGACAAAGAAAAAATGAAGAAATTGATAAAATGAGAAAATGAGAAAGGAAAACTAAGTTGGAAAAAACAAAGTTACTATAAAAGGTTGGACATTCTACAATAAATCTAGGAAACCAACCCTAGAGATAACATCTGGCTCTGATTGGGGATAAAGTTCTCCTTGTGAGACTTTAAGAACATTTTGACCTGTGCCTTCTGAAATCTGCTAGAATCGTATTTATGTCTTATTGGGCTGGAGTCATGACCTCATTTCAAATCTGTCAACTATATTCTACTCATCCAAAATACCAAATAACAACTATATAATGCAAACTAAAAATTGCTCCATTGGGTTGGAGTCTACTGATCTACTGCAAGCTAACACACTGAAAACAAATCTACTGAAAAAATTGTACACCACTCCAACTGAAAATTCAACTATCTTTATTGAAAACCAATCTCATACTGAAAAGTCAAATAGATTCTCTACTGCTGAATGCTGAAAGGGAACAAATTCTCTTGAGATGAGCTTATTTATTTACACCATTTACATTAATTAGCTGCTTGATCAAGTGTAATCTGATTTCCAGTATAGCCACGTAAGAGACTAATTGATTGACATACGTTTTTGTACGTAGCTGAAAATTCGAAAAGAGTAAAACAAGTGTAACAAGCATTCCATGTGCAACTTATACTTATAGCTGGAAATTGATATCACACAGATATTTGCAATATTTGATAACTTTGAGAGAACTAAATACATCCAATCATTCACTAGATCATAAAATTCATGTTTTATTTCCAACAGATGCAAGATATATAATCGCTGCTCCATAGAATCTACTTGATTGTTCAAGTGGTGCTCCACATTTTGTTCATGGTTTCTGGTAAAAAGACACGTTATGGTCTGATCCCATAATCCAACAACATTCCTCTCATTGTCTTCATAATGGTCATACAAAGGTGAATCGCTGCTGAAAAATTTTGCCAACTCAAAAGATTGCTCTTCCAAACCATCTGGACACTCATCATACTTTGGTTGATCTATAAAGGTGTCAAGATGATCTTTTGCTTTGTTAATTTGAGAAATATTCTTGACTATTTCATGGTCAAAAACATTATGAAGAAAATTCTCTTGTTACTGTGGATCTTCTAAAAGAGTTTGCACATCTTCAAAAATGTTTGGAACAACAGAAATATTTAAAGATGCATCCACAATCTCATGATCAACAAATTTATCTTTCAAATCATCCTTTTGGATCTGTGGATATTTTGATTCAGTAGGGAATCTTTCAACAACAATATCTTCATAAAAATTAGAAACTTGCATCATTCTTTCATTACTTTCAAGAGGAGAAGCATCAACCTTGATAAATTCTTGTTTATGCGGGACTATCTTTTCATGCACTGCACCAATACTAACATCTTAAGAAGTCTTTTCTGACAACAAACTTTCATATTCTAACTCTAATGATTTTAAAAGCTTCTTCAAGAAATCAAATTTATCTTCTTCACTAAAGATGTTAAAATAAGAAGAGAAATCTTTGTCATATTCATCATCAGAAGACATAGTTATCCATTCTTGAAAATCTTGAAAAGAAACAGATTCTTCTCCAAACCTTGTTGTCTACAAATCTGAAAGCTGGGGACTGCCCTTATTGATTTGACCAAAAGACAACTGATCATTGTGTTTTGTATCTAAAGAAACCAAATCTGCGGGTTTATAATAATCAGAATTAGTGACAATAAGAGAATCTTCAGCTTCTTCATTATTGTATTCATCATAAATTGAGGAAACCTAATAGGATTTTAAAGATGAAGAATTCTGTTCTATGATGCTATCATCAACTTTAATATCAGAATTTAGAAAAATTTCTTGTTGTAAAACAAAATTAGGGGAAGTTGCAACTGAAAATAGATCTTCATCCTCTTTCATAGCATAACCATCCGCTTCATCTTTAACAAATTCTTGAACCATAGCGTCTTTATTATCCAATTCTAATTCATGTTTATGGGAAGACACATAATCTTGAAGATCATTAGAGAGCTTATGAAGATTGTAAGGAATAGTTTCTTTTCTATCTATATCTTCAATCTCATTATGCAATTCATATTCCTCACAACAATTTTCAAATAAAAACTCATCTGAAAAGTACCTTTTACAGTGCTTATGGAAGACTGTGTGGAAATCCTTCAAGGATGAAATGCTAGAACGAGGCAATGAGAAATACCATTCACATGCATCACCATCCAATGAATACATGAACATCTTCATACACACATCTTCGTGCTGTAGATCTAGCAGATCCATGCACTCATGAAACTTAATGAGGTGATGTGCAGGAATGTCTTCTTTCTTTTCTTGGAAGATAGGCAGAAAATCTCCCCACTCTGACATAGTCGGTACTGGATGTGGGAACCCAGTAATTGCAGAAAATTCAAGAGGTGCAAACCTCCGAGCCACAATGGTCACCATTCGATTATCTAATGTCATATTGGATTTTCAACTAGTGGAGTCGCCTCTGGATTCTTTGGAGCCACCAGGTGAAGAATTTGCAGCCAATATTCATATGCCTATTACTTGTTCACCTTCAAGCAATAGATCTTCTTCAAGGATTTGATGGCACTTCAACTTTTAAAAAACTTTACTAGTGAGAGTATATAAAGTGATGATGAGGATTTTAAAGCATCAAAGTATTCAGAAGTAAAGGTTTCTTCTGGTATGTGTGTATGCTCAAATGTTAGAGGATTCGAGTAGACTTTGAACTCATCAAATTGAGTAGGGTTTAAAAACTTCAAATTCAGGGACAAACACTGACAGATCTGACTTTCTTTCTTCTAGCTTCCCTTAAAATCCTTTCTGGATCAGACACTCTTGAATGCAGAGGAGATGAAGGATTTCCTCTTATACCAATCTCCCTTGAAGCCACTGTAATCTTTCTGAACTGCAAGGTGAATATGTAGTCTGTAAACAAAATATACTGATCTTGTTGACCCCTCAAAATCAGATATAAAGATATCAAACACCTAGGGGAGATATACTTTCGTCTCTCCATTCCCGACAACGGCTCCAAAAGATTTTATCCCTAAAGTTGAACCTAGACTACTGGGGTTCAAGCTTAAGGAAATCTTAACAGTAGATATAAGATAACTAAACAGTAACTCTATCAGGTTTGGTGGTATATGAATATATGATAGAAATCAAACAACTCAGAAATGAGGTAACACGGGGTATATCTGGTTTCAGTATTTAAATATTGACAAAAAATGACTGTAAGTATGACTTTATGAATATAAAAGTTGAGGCTCTATTTCAGAACATTAGACATAGTTACATGTTAATAAGAAGAATCATAGTATAAAATGTTAAGATCATATATAGACAAGGTAATGATAACATATACTTCATTAATTAAAATAGAGGAGGTTCATAGATCATAATCAAATCCACAAACAATCATTTATAATAAATAAAACATAAAAAACCATATACATGCCTATAAATGCAAACTCACAACCTCACTTCCATCATACGTTCAAAGTTCCAACCTATCCTTCTCACAAGAAGATCCCTCCACCTTTGCTAAAATGTTACAATATTATATAGATGGTGAGGTCGAAATCCTCCCTACGAAATTGAATTTCCTCCCAAATCCCAAAGGTAACAATCAATTACAAACAATTTCTGAAACTGCCTGCCACAAAAATTAGGCCAGACTGCTGAAAATTAGGGCTCAATGATAGATTTGATTCTCTCAATATGTAACACTTGTAGGAAAAATGAAAACGGTTATTATAGATAAATATGTTATTAAGATAAACCTCTTTCCATTTGTCAAAATTCCCCTCCATCTGTCCATAATCAACTTTGCAAACATATGACTCAGACTGGAATTTGCGTAGTCAAAAAAATAGGCTGAAATGACGAGAGTGGATATTCCAATCCTTGATACCTGTGTAAAAAGTGAGATAGGTTTTTGTATTTAGATATCTTAAGAATAAAAACCTCCTCCATGTTTCCAAAATTCATCTTTTATTGGCCACAATATGTTCTGAAAAAAGATGACGAAACAAGACATTTCTAGAGAAATCTGCCTTCATAAATTCTCTAAGTGAGATGTTTTGAATAAAAATCTATCCTTAGCGCTCTTCAATACTTCTCCACTATGTGTTGTCTATGCTTTAATGAATAAGCATGGTTCATTAAAATCATAATACAAGATTTTGCCACCCGTATCAATAATCAAATGTGCATATTCTATCACTCGCAACATTTTCACATTTAGCAGTTTAATATATGTTGCGAGGCCACAATTTATTATTCAAATAAATAATATAAATGTTCTCAATAATAATAACCTTATTTGAAATGGAATTTAACTAATCAATATGAAATATGAGCCTTTTTTGAAAATCAATATGAAATATGAGCCTTGCTTTTGTTTTAATAATGAAAAATTTAATAAAAATGGACTAGGGTAAAACCTAGGACAAAGAAAAAATGAAGAAATTGATAAAATGAGAAAATGAGAAAGGAAAACTAAGTTGGAAAAAACAAAGTTACTATACAAGGTTGGACGTTCTATAGTAAATCTAGGAAAACAACCCTAGAGATAACAGGTAGTTCAGCAGACAAGATCAGGGGTTCTGGAGTTTGACTGCTCCGGGAATTGGTTGGGTGGAACAACGAAGCCACACCTTGTTTCCCACATTGGTATCATGTTCTTATGTTGTTTCCGTTAGTAATTTTGTTTGGAATTAGATTGCTATCTATAAATTGTTCAGTTTGTCTGGAATGTTTTGTTAGTTGGAGATCGATATTTAATTAGGGTTTTTGAATCTTCTCTAACCGAGCATGCTAGCTTTCTATTTTTGATAGTTTCTAGTTTTTCCCTTCCCTTTTCACATAGATCTTTTAGGAGTCAAATACATAATTAGAAATTTACATATAATAAAGATTGAGCATGATTAGTTGAGGAACTAATATTTCTTTTAAATACAAAATCCTAGAATTAAGAATTATATTACTTACCTAATAGATAGATAATACATTCAAGCAGGTATCTCTTATTTTAGAAAAGAATTCTATAAATCATAATTTCGTTCTATAATAAAAGAACAGTTTTATTTTCTAGTACTGTCTTCTAGTTTAGAATAATTTCTTTCATCGAAACCTTTTCCTATATTTTTATGCATCAAACCAAATGAGAAATATTAAGAAGTAAACACTTCATTTTCTTTAGAATCTGAAAATTGCTTAAAAACACAGTAATTCCATGAAAACAGATTTAGGGTTTCTCTCTTGTTTAAACGTTATTAATAAAAGTATTATTTTCTAGCTTCAAGTTCTAGATTTCACCTTTCACCTTCATAGAATTGTTTTTCTTATATTTACCAACTAAATTATTTTATCTACAGAATTGGGCATTATTCTTATAACGACTCCTCTAAAAACAGAGTCACGCTTGAGGGAGTAAATCCACTACTGACGTGGCTTCCCTCATAGATGCAAACACAGAACTATCAGTTAATTTAACTAATGATTGTATTTTTTTTTATATAACACTGTATTCTATTCATACGACAGATCTAGATATCAAACTCGATAGAGTTAGGTTGTAATCATAAACATTTTTGCCCCTTTTCTTATCATGGAATTCGTTAAAGTTGCAGTTAAGGACATGGCTATAGTTTCTCCAGTTATACATTGCCTCTGTAAGTAGAATAGAGTAATTCTGAAAACGCATTTACCCTTTTGTTTTCATTATCAATAAAAATGACACAGTGGGTTCACACCTTTAGATTTTGTTTTAGAGTTTTTAAACTTTGACACTGTATTAAGTTCCTTTTGTTTTTTTTTTACAAGAGAAAAACCTTGCGAATTCAATTCAGGGATATGGCTTACATCCATCCCTAATGTCTTTCCAAAATTAAAACTTCTATCTATTTACAGAGACGTAAAGAAAAATGGACTAAACAAACATTGCTAAAATCCGAATTTCATTATCTGGAAAATCGCATTCCCTTGAACATCCAAACAACATAATCCAATGAAACATTCTTTTTAAGGACTGAAATTGAAAAGAGTTTGTTTACAATGGTATGGACCGGGTGGAACCCCAGGTCAGGATTTTAGCCACCACGCAGAAGCTACAGTGGCTTCGTAGTTTCAAAACGAAAGAGGCCAACCCCATTAATGGATTACACTTGCTCAAAATTTAAAAGATAAATATTAATTACTCTCAAGTGCAGGGTTCAACCCAAATTTTTATATATGTATATAACCTTGCTATTTATTTATTTGTGAAATGCCAACAATCTAGAGTCGCAACAGTTCTTATTTTGCATAATCGAAACTTCACCTACAAACAAGAACAAACCCTCTTGCCAGGGGACTTATGGACAACCGTGGCTTACCCGATAAGTTGAACTTGACGCCATTATAGACCTCCCTTTAAGCGTGGTAGTCCCCTTTTTACCTGCAAAGACAAGGATGCAGCTTTTAGAAAACGACAGTTAGATATTCTTTTTTAAAAACTTTAACAACTATACAGGGTTCATAGTATTGTTATCTTACCTTCTTTCGAATGCTGCAACCAGCTAGATGCTCTTAAGACTTGTATCGTGACCCTCGTGTGTAGTAGCATAGAGCTCCTCATCCATGGTGGTCGAGAGCCCTCTTCCTTCCTGAGTCTTTTTGCCTAATTGTGTTACAAACCCTCGAATGCTCCTTTTGGACAGTGTAAGGACTACATTAAATGCACTAGTCTATCCTCCACTCAAGCCTTTTACCCCTTCAAACATTTATGTCATAAATTTACTTTTAATGCTTTAGTACTTGCTTAAAGATGTCGAAACCACTGTAATAATATAGGTTGGATAATTAATTTCTAATGTTAAGAGTTCGTTAGGGGAAAACAAATTTTATTCCGTTGAGTTATCACTTAGGAATTCCATCATTGATAAAGTCCAAACCCCCTATGCTTTAAACCTTTCTTGTAATCAAGTGTTAACTCGGCCCCTGGTCACTTTGAAGTTCGGTTGCATCCACCTGCAAACCCGGGGGTCCAAAGAATTTCCCTTAGGATGAAGGTTGTTCAAAAACTTTCCACCAACTAGGACACTAACATAAATGAAGAAGCAGATCTTTCTCTTTTATAAATTTCTTTTCGAAGTGTTTTTCATAATGCAACTAAGTTAAATGGATTCAAAACTTACAATCAGACAAGGTAATAATTCAAACCCTTGATTATTGAAATGGCGCACAATTTACTGTATAGTAATCTTTACATTTCTATGTGAGAAAAGTAGTAACCAGAATTTGAAGGTTTATAAATAAAATTAGGTTGAAATTCAGTTATGTTGTGAATAAGAATTTTATTTTATTTTATTAATTTTAGGGTTATTACATATGGTATCAGAACTGTGTTACGGCACTTGTCCTGATTCGGCTCAAACAATGACACTGTGTTAAAATATTTTAACTAACGATATTTTATTGTAATGGTTTTGCACTTTTACTAAATTCAGGATTAGAGGACAAACTGTGTTATCAGGGATAAATGGTAGAATTTGGAATGCCTGAAGGAACACCCCCTCGAGACCCAGAAGTTACTGGAGGAAACAGACTTTGGGTACAGTTAAATGAAAGTAGAGATCCAACTGATTTACAACAAAATGTTGAAGAATTAATGGCAGAGTTAAAAAGAGTTAAAGAGGAAAATGAATGAATAATGAAGGCTCAAGAAGTGTTGAATATTATTTTACTGGCCAAAATTCATAGCAATGAAAAGAATAAACACAAGGGTAGGGAAGCCACACCTCTAAAACCTAAAGGGATAAAATTGGACTTTTCCAGCCATAAAACTGAAACGTCCAGTGAGGAATCATTGAAGCAAGAACATCAATATGTTAGTGAAAGTAGTGACCAACACAAGAGTAAAAAGAAGTACAGACCTTATGAGGAAATTTCGGGGGAATCCAAGAAGATCAAACCCCCCATGTTTAATGGTGAAATTGAAAAGGGTGAAGAAGTTGAATCTTGGTTATCATGCATGAAGAAATGTTTTCAGATCTACAACTACTCCGACGAACTGAAGGCAAGGATGGCCATATACAACCTAAGTGGAAAGGGTGATATATGGTGGCAGGACATCAAGAAGGTAAAGGGAATAAAGGAACAAAAGGTAGATTGGAAAATCTTTAAAAATTTATTTAAGGAGAAATATCTTTTAGAACAATTCTATGAAGAAAAGTCAAAAGAATTTTACGAGTTAAGACTGGGAGCCATGACTATGAAAGAACTCTGCAGTAAATTTTTTAGTTTTCTCAATTATGTGTCGTACATGGTAGAGGAAAAGCCAAAAATACAGTGCTTCCTCAGTTGTTTTCCCACCTCATTCAAAGAACGAATCGAATTCGATAGCCCAAAGACATTAGAAGAAACTATGAGGAAAGCGAACTACTGTTATGAGTAGAACAAAAACAGAAGAGAAAGTATGCCTAGCTGGAATGTAAAGAAACGAGATCACTACCTGAAAAATAACAGCTCTAAATTTCACCGAAACCCTGGAAGTAATTACAGAGGATATCAAGGTACAAATCACAAAAATTATAGACCCCAACCCCCTGCAGTAAGAGAAAGAGAACCCTTTGTCAAGCATACTGCTCAGAAAGAACCATTAAAGTGTTGGGAGTGTGGTGACCCACATTATTTTAAAGACTGTCCTAAAGAAACAAAACTTTTAATAAGGTTCACTCTCTTCAAGAAGCCATCACAATTGGAGATATGGCGAGGAGCATGCCTAGGATCAACAGTGTACTGGAAAATTGACAGGAAGATCATCAAACGTCAATGGTTGAAATTCTAGGTATGTTAAAAAATCACCCTATTTCTATATTGAATGATCTGGGTGCAAGATTAAGCTATGTAACACCCATAACTGTGGAATTATGTAATCTAATACTTGAAAAATTCGAATAATCATGGTTGGTACAGTTAGCTATAGGTACTAAACGCATGGTTACTAGTCATGTTAAAAATTGTGAATTTTTTATGAATGAGTTGAAAACAAGTGCAAATATGAATATTTTACCTCTAGGTTCTTATGATTTATTAATTGGAATGGACTGGTTAGAAGAGGAACTAAACGCAAGGTTACTAGTCATGTTAAAAATTGTGAATATTTTATGAATGAGTTGAAAATAAGTGCAAATCTGAATATTTTACCTCTAGGTTCTTATGATTTATTAATTGGAATGGACTGGTTAGAAGAGCAGAAGGTTATATTAAATTGTCTTTATAAAACTTTCACTTGCACGGATACTTCAGGAAATATAGTAAAGGTGACAGGAATTCCCAGAAAAACCACTCTTAGACAAATATTTGCTTTACAATTAAAAAGGTCTGTGAGAAAAGGATGCAAGGTTTTTGCTGTTTACATAATGGATAGCAGGGAATCTGAAAGTAAAATAAGTTTAGATGATATACCAATTTTACAAGATTTTAAAGACATATTTCCTGAAGAAATTCAGGAACTACCTCCAAAGAGGGATATAGATTTAACGATTGATCTAATACCCGGAGCAATACCGACATCTAAGGCTCCATACAGAATGAATGTAATTGAACTCATGGACATAGTTACAAGAACTCTTAGATAATAATTATATTCGGCCCAGTGTTTCCCCTGTTAAGTTTAAACCAAATAGACTAGCAAGATCACTGAAAGAAACATAATCACAAGATAGACACAGAATTTACCCTGCGAAACCTTCATGGGGTAGAAAACCCAGCAAAGCTTTCCTCAATAAGATGATCAACCAAAATACAAGATGTGCTCCCTCCTTCTCTATCTCCTTAGCAGACCTCCCAGACAAGTGCGCTACTTTTCTGAGTTGTACAAGTGTGTCTAATGAGGATCTCTCCTCCTCTATTTATATTAGATCCTGACTGACTAAAAACCCTAATGGGGCCGACCTCTCCTAGAGAAGTCTAATAACCCCTAAAATATAAGATCAGGGCCGACCCCCACATGGTGGGTCTAATAACCCTAGTTACCACAACCCATCAGAGGAAAAATCATCTCCGGATACATAATAGGGTTACCTTGAAGGGATGAAACATCTCCGGAATAATAATGTACAAATATAATATTCTTAGAAGTTACAATATTCAACACTCCCCCTTAACAAGAAGGATATTATAACAACGTCTGCAGGAGCAAGGAGTCATCGACTACATCATACATGATACATCTATAAATCATCAGAAGCTTTCTTCAATTCATCATCATCAGTAACCCAATTAGTTACTGGAACATCAACATCATCAATATCGTCATCATACGATCATCGTCATCGTCATCACTCGATCATAAGCATCGTAATCACATGATCATCAGCATCGTCATCACACGATCATCCACATCGTCATTGCATCATCATCACACGATCATCGGCATCATCATCACATGATCATCAGCATCGTCATCACACGATCAATAGCATCGTCATCACACGATCATCAGCATTGTCATCACACGATCATATTACAGGAAGATCAATCCTGCTCTCTTTAGGACATAGGTCCATGGATGATACAATCCGATCAAGTTCCAGGATGATCAGTCCTTATCTCTTTAAGACAAGTCTCATGTCTAGGGATGATGCAATCCCATCATGTGCATTTTGAACCCAGTTCATGGACGATGCAGTCCTCACATGTACCTTTAAGACAAGTCTCATGTCTAGGGATGATGCAATCCTATCTTCAATTTTCAGAGACATCAATCTACGGATCAATTCTGGGACCAAAATCCGGGGAAGATGCAATCCCTTACCTGTTCATTCAGGACTTCATTAACGGAGACCCAGTCTACGGATCAATTATGGGACCTAAGTACGGGGAAGATACAATACCCTACCTGTCCATTCAAGACTTCATTTATCGGAGACCCAATATACGGCTCAATTCTGGGACCGAAGTCCGGGGAAGATACAATCCCCTACCTGTTCATTCAGGACTTCATTATCGGAGACATCATGTCTACGACTCAATTCTAGGACCGAAGTCCGGGGAAGATACAATCCCCTACTTGTTCATTTAGGAATTCATTATCAGAGACATCATGTCTTCGGCTCAATTCTGGGACCGAAGTCCGGGGAAGATATAATCCCCTACCTGTTCATTCAGGAATTCATTATCAGAGACATCATGTCTACGGCTCAATTATGGGACCGAAGTCTGGGGAAGATACAATCCCCTACCTGTTCATTCAGGACTTCATTATCGGAGACATCATGTCTACGGCTCAATTCTGGGACCGAAGTCCGGGGAAGATACAATCCCCTACCTGTTCATTCAGGACTTCATTATCAGAGACATCATGTCTACGTCTCACTTTAGAACAAGTGTTCAAGGATGATACAATCCCTCTTCTTTCTCGGAGACACCTGTCTACGGCTCACTTTAGAACAAGTGTTCAAGGATGATACAATCCCTCTTCTTTCTCAGAGACACCTGTCTACGGCTCACTTTAGAACAAGTGTTCAAGGATGATACAATCCCTGTTCTTTCTCGGAGACACCTATCTATGGCTCACTTTAGAACAAGTGTTCAAGGATGATACAATCCCTCACATGTATTCTTTCCAATAAATATAGCATGTATTCTCACTAATACATCTATCATCAAAAGCATCTAAGTAAAAAATAAGTATTCTAGGTATAAGAGTCCTAAATATAAATGTTTCTAGGTATCCAGGTGTAGTAAGCAGGTAGCCTCATCATCGATCTTGCTTGTTGATGAGACAAACTCATCATGAGTGATTATACTACTCCCCCTTTCGAGGAGGGTCCTTTTGAACTACACCGAGCTTGTCTCGGAAGTATTCAAATTTCACTCGAGACATAGGTTTGGTCAAGATATCAGCAATTTGTTCCTTAGTGTTCACATACTCGAGCTTGATAGCTCCTCTCTGCACCATATCTCATATATAAAAGTATCATATATCAATGTGTTTTGACTTGTCATGGAATATAGGATTTTCTGTCATCTTAATGCAGCTTTGATTGTCACACATAATCACAGTGGGATCCAATTCTAAGTCAAACACTCTAGATAATAGCTTTCGAAGCCACACTGCTTCACAACTGGCAGAGCAGGCAGCTATATATTTTTCTTCAGCAGTACTGAGGGCCACACTAGATTGTTTCTTGTTGAACCATGAGATCATGGCAGATCAACGACCATAACATCCACCTGATGTACTCTTTCTTTCTGAGACACTTCCTGCCCAATCTGAATCTGAGTAACCATGTAATCTGAGTTCATGACCTCCAAGATAATATAGACCAAAATCTAATGTACCTTTTAGGTACCTCATTACATTCTTTGCAGCTATTAAATGAACCTTTCTAGGTTCTACAAGATACTGACTTAGGGTATTTACAGCAAAGCATATATCTAGCCTAGTATTTGTCAAATACATCGATGACCCAATGATTTGTCTATATAGAGTTAGGTCCACTAGTTCCGATGAGTCATTAACTAATAACTTCAAGTTGGAGTCCATGGGAGTGGCCATGGGTTTACACTCCAACATATCAAACCTTTTTAAAATCTCCACAGCATACTTACCTTGATTTAGAAAGATCCCTTTTGGTTCTTGCCATACTTCTAGACCTAAGAAGTAGTGCATTTATCCGAGATCTTTCATCTCGAATTCTGAAGAAATCTTCTTCTTGCTTTCAATAATTTGTTTCTCATTTCCGGTTAGAAATAGATCGTCTACATATAACAACAGTATAACTGGTTCATCTTCCATCACTTTGAGATAAAGATTTGGGTCAGCTTTACTCTTGGTAAAACCCATGCTAGTTAAGAAATTGTCAATCCTTCCGTACCAAGCCCTGGGAGCTTGCTTCAACCCATATAATGCCTTTTTCAGTTTGCATACTTGATTTCTTCCGTCTTTAACCTCAAACCCTTATGGTTTCTCTATGTACACTTCTTCTTCAATTACACCATTCAGAAAAGTTGTCTTAACATCCATTTGGTGTAATTTCCACTTCATCATAGATGCAAGTGCCATGATAGTTCTAATTGAAGTATACCTAGCAACTGGTGCAAATGTTTCTTCATAGTCAATTCCCTCCTTCTGAGAAAATCCTTTGGCTACAAATCTTGTCTTGTGTTTTTCAATGCTACCATCTGCAGCATGTTTTATCTTGAAAATCCATTTGGAAGAAACCACGCTTTTATCTTTTGGTTTGGGAACTACATCCCAAACATCATTTTTCATTATTGACTGATATTCTTCTGTCATTGCTTCTATCCATTCTTTCTTCTGAGTTGCCTCTTCATAGCTAGTAGGCTGTTGATCCACGAGATCACACATCAAGGCCATATAGTTGGACACTAGCTTTGGTTTCTTTCTTTCTCTAGTGGAGCCTTCAGGAGCTCCATATCTTTTAGCTCCTTGAATAATATCTCTAGCCCATGCTGGCTTTCTTTTCTTAGATAAATCTGTAATAGGAGGTTCTTGTGGTTCCAACATGTCATGATCCTCTGGTGAATCATCTTCAGGGATGTGCACAGCCTCTGTGATTCTAGGAGATGTATCTTCTTCATAGATTTCTTCAAGTTGGCACTTCCTAGATTTCTTGAGAGTTGCTTCTTCATCAAATGTTACATCTCTACTTATTTCTATATGATGAAAACATGGTATGTAAATTCTAAAGGCTTTGGATGATTCACAATAACCAACAAATATTCCCTTCTTACTAGAAGGATCCAACTTGGTTCTCTTTTCTTTTGGAATGTGGATGTACACAGGACACCCAAATATTTTAAGATGACTTACCTCAGGCTTCTTTCCTGTAAACACTTCTTCTGGAGTTTTGAAATCAAGAGCACTATGGGATAGTCTATTTTGCACATATACTGTTGTCTTGGTTTCTTCAGCCCATAGATACATGGGAAGATCTTGGTCATGTATCATAGTCTTTACAGCTTCCATGATGGTTCTATTTTTCCTCTCAGCAACCCCATTTTGTTGGGGATTGTAGGGAGTGGTTAGTTCCCTCTTAATTCCGGATTCTTTACAAAAGTATTCAAAGTATTTTGAAGTATATTCTCCGCCATTATCTATTCTGAGAATCTTGATTCTCTTTTCTGAGAGATTTTCTATTAGAGCCTTGAACTCTTTGAACTTTCCAAAGACTTCATTCTTACCTTTTAGAAAGTATATCCAAGTTTTCCTTGAATAGTCATCAATGAATGAAAGATAGTATTCAAACCCACTTAGAGAAGTGGTGGGCATTGGTCCACATACATCTGAGTGTATTAGCTCCAAAATGTTCTTAGTGTTTGTTTCACTCTTTGGAAAGGGGTTCTTGACATTCTTCCCTTTCTTACATCCTTTACATGAGCCATCATGATCAGCCTTCAAGTCTGGTAATCCTATGACCACCTTGCTTACATAGGATAAGGCTTTGTAGTTAATGTGAGCTAATATTCTATGCCATAGCTCACTGGGGCTAGAGATTTCATGAGGAAGGGAAACTTCTGGATGACCCTTGAGCTTATAGAGACCTCCTTCTTCTTCACCAATGACAACTGCATCTTTAATTGATTTTCCTTTGGACCACATGAGTACTTGTCCATCTATGAAAGTCACTCTAAAACCTTTATTATCTAGTGCTGAGATAGAGAGTAGGTTCTTCTTTAAACCTGGTACATATAAAACTTATTTCATTTTTAAGGGTGTTCCAGAATCAAGCTTGTAGCTTGCTTCACCAATTCCCTTGATGGGATATTGATAATCATCTCCTAGAGATACCTTTTGTGGTGAAGACTTTTCTTCAATTCTTGAGAGGGTTTTCTTTTGTCCTGTCATGTGCTTTGAAGCACCACTGTCAATGAGCCATGTACCTTCACCAGGAGACACAGATCCAGAGATTGCAGAAAATAGGACATATTCTTCTGGATCTTCTTTCTTTACTTTAGATATTTTCCTTTGAGGCCTTTCCTCTTCTTCTTCTTCTTCTTCTTCACTAGTAAAGTACAGTCTCTAGCATAATGTCCTAGTTTAAGACAATTAAAACATTGGACTGTGGAGAGGTCTCTTTCTGAGTTTGTTCCTCCTTTCCTTTTGAATCTATGAGAGGGTTGATACCTTTTGTGGTTCACTTTCTTGAAGTGACCCCTTTTTCCTCTTTTGGTGTGGGTGGCTAAGGCTTGGTCATCCTCTTTGAGAAGAGCTTCTCTGTTGGATACCTTAGCCTCTTCTTGAACACAATCCTCCGATACTACATCAAACTTCATGCTTTCTTTTCTGGCACACATGGTTTGTATGAATGATTCCCAAGGTCTAGTGAGACCATTTAGAGCAGTCATCACAAGTTCATATTCATCAAGAGTATCACCAATGACATCTAGTTGCTCCTTTATTAGAGAGACCCTTGAGAAGTAGTCTTGAATGGATTCTCCTTTGTGCATCTTGGTATTCTTCAACTGAGTCCTTAGGTTCATCTTCCTATTGATGTTCTTTCCTTCATACATCCTTCCTAGGGCATCATACATTTCCTTTGGAGTCTTCTTGGAGGCCACTTGGGGAATCAAGTGGTCTTTAATAGAATCAGCTATGATTCTCTTTGCCCTAATCAAATCCTTCCTATGCTTCTCTTTGGCTTCATCTCCTTCCGGTTCTGCAACTTCATCCTTGACATAATGAGCAAGATCATTCTCTTCAAGAATGAGACCAATTCTGTATTTCCATGCCTGAAAATTCTCTATACCTTCAAGCTTGTATTCAATATTAGTGTTTGGAGCCATATTCTCTTGGGGAAGTCCAAGAGATAAGAGATAGAGTAGTACTTACCCGAAAATATTACCTTTTTACTTTTCCGGATCCTGGGACAGAATTTCTGGTTTATCGCACTTTTGGTCAAACTAGGGTTTGACTTTCCCGGAGTTCTACCCAACCAGAAAGTTTGATCTAGAGCTCAAAAGATTGGTTTTGAGAAGGGCTATCCAGCCATGTAAACAGAATTCAACAATACCAACTTTTTACTGAAACCAATTTCTCGTTTATCGCACTTTTGGTAAAACTAGGGTTTGACTTTCCCGGAGTTCTACCCAACCAAAAAGTTCGATCTAGGGCTCAAAAGATTGGTTTTCCGAAGGGATATCCATCCATGTAATCAGAATTCAACAATACCAACGTTTTGCTGAAACCCTAATTTTCACCGGAGAGAGAGAGAGATATTCTTACCTTGTGAAAGATGTCCTATTAAGGCTAGCTCTGATACCATGTTAAGTTTAAACCAAATAGACTAGCAAGATCACTGAAAGAAACATAATCACAAGATAGACACAGAATTTACCCTTGGAAACCCTCATGGGGTAGAAAACCCAGCAAAGCTTTCCTCAATAAGATGATCAACCAAAATACAAGATGTGCTCCCTCCTTCTCTATCTCCTTAGCAGACCTCCCAGACAAGTGCGCTACTTTTCTGAGTTGTACAAGTGTCTCTAATGAGGATCTCTCCTCCTCTATTTATATTAGATCCCGACTGACTAAAAACCCTAATGGGGCCGACCTCTCCTGGAGAAGTCTAATAACCCCTAAAATATAAGATCAGGTCCGACCCCCACATGGTGGGTCTAATAACCCTAGTTACCACAACCCATCGGAGGAAAAATCATCTCCAGATACATAATAGGGTTACCTCGGAGGGATGAAACATCTCCGGAATAATAATGTAAAAATATAATATTCTTAGAAGTTACAATATTCAACATCCCCATGGGGAGCACTGGTTATTTTTGTAAAGAAAAAGGACGGGAGCCTGAGATTATATATAGATTACAGGAAATTGAATAAAATGACTATAAAGAACCGATACCCTTTGCCTCGGATTGACGACTTATTCGATCAACTCCAAGGAGAAATTGTCTTCTCAGAGATAGATTTAAGATCCGGTTACCATCAGGTACGAATCAAGGATGAAGACATCTTCAAAACAACCTTCCAAACTCGTTATGGTCATTATGAGTTCGTTGTGGTTCCATTTGGCTTAACAAATGCACCTGCAGCCTTCATGAGCCTAATGAATAATATTTTTAATGATTACTTGGATAAGTTCTAGTTGTTTTCATTGACGACATTCTGATTTATTCAAAGAACGAATAGGAGCACGAAGAACATTTAAGAATAGTATTGAAGGTTTTAAGAGAACAAAAGTTGGTTGCTAAGTTCAGCAAGTGTGACTTTTATAAAGACAGAATTCATTATCTCGGACACGTAGTGTATAAAGAAGGAATTTGGGTCGACCCCAATAAAATTAAGGCTATTATGGAATGGACAGTCTCTAAAAATGTAACCAACATAAGGTCTTTTATGGGGATGACATGGTACTATCGGAAATTCATTAAGGGTTTTTCGAAAATAGCTTACCCCATACTTTCACTGCAAAAGAAAGGTAAAAGGTTTGACTAGAATGAAAAATGTATGGAAAGTTTTAATAAACTAAAACATCTTTTAACTATTGCTCCTATTTTGAAAATTGCCGACCCATTAAAAGATTTTGTCGTATGCACGAATGCATGTAACGAAGGATTAGGCGGAGTACTAACTCAAGAAAATCATGTCATAGATTATGAATCTCGAAAATTAACAGATCATGAAAAAAACTATGCTACGCATGATCTGGAACTTGTTGCAATTATACATGCCTTAAAAATATGGCGACACTATTTAATCGAAAGAAGATTCTTACTTATGTCAGATAACATAAGCTTAAAATACTTATTTGAACAACAGAATTTAAATGCTAGACAAGCCCAGTGGCTGTCCTTTTTAAGCGAATATGACTTTGAAATAAAACATATAAAGGGTAAAGAAAACAAAGTTGCAGACACTTTAAGGCGTCATGCAAACTTGTTGTATGCAAGCATCAATTACGAATCTGATCTGGAAAGACAGATTTTAAATGTGGAAAATTTTGATAAAGAATACCAGATTTTAAAAAATAAAACTGCTGAAAATAAAATTGATCAGTTAAAGACTGATTTCCGTATTAACGAAAGAGGTTTATTGTTGTTTAAAAGCAGACTTTACATACCCAATTCTGCAGAAATCAAGTTAATTGTTTTAAATGAATTACATAAGCAACCCTATTCAGGGCACCCAGGGTATCAAAAGATGATCACCATGGCTAGAAAGGATTTCTATTGGCCAAAAATGAAAAGAGAAATAGCAGAATACTTAGCTCACTGCTTAAAATGCCAGCAAGTCAAGGATGAACACCAAAATCTAGTAGGATTGTTGCAGCCATTACCCGTTCCAAAATGGAAATGGGAAACGATCAGTATGGATTTTATAACTGGCTTACCAAGAAATTTCAGACAAATTAAGCAAAGCTGCTCACTTTATTCCTATGAAGTCTACATATAAAGCTGTTAACATTGCAGATATTTTTATGAATGAGATATTCAAGAGGCTGCATGGCATACCAAAGGTGATAATCCCTGATAGAGACGCAAAATTTACAAGTAATTTCTGGAAAGCATTATTTAAAGGTTTGGGAACCCAGTTGAATTTCAGCACTGCATACCATCCACAAATGGATGGGCAGACTGAAAGAGTCAACCAAATTTTGGAAGACATGCTGAGGATGTATGTTATGAACACACTCGGTGCAATGGGAGCAACCTTAGTCTAGAAGAAGCTACTTGGGAGCTAGAGAGCGATATGCGGGAGGCATATCCTAACTGATTCCAAGAAGATCCTATGGATGAATGAATAAATAATGTAACACCGAGGACAGTGTTACCTTCTAAGGGGAGGTGTATGTAACGCCCCCAAAATAATAAGCATTCTAATTATTTCTGCTACTAAAAGAATATTGAGAAAAATTATTATTTTATTATTTTGACTGAGAAGTCAAAATGAAAACAAATTGTATTGAGATATTATTTTTATCTAATATAATAAAAAAGGAGACAAGGATGGATCTAGCTATTGAAGAGTGTCTGCTGAACTACTTGAGGAAAAAGACAAGTGGCAAATGTTGTTAAAGATGCAGGAGGCATCATCCCTAAATATCAGGTCACCACTCCTAGTTGAGTGCTAAAGAATAGGAGGATCATAAATGACGAAGTCCTAAGAAAACTACTATAAAAACTAGGTCCATGAGCAGCATGAGGCTAGCATTGGACACGGATTGATAATTGTAATGCAAGAGATGGTGCAGAGAGAATTTTACTCAGGTAGTTCAACAGACGAGCTCGGGTGTTCTGGAGCTTAAGTGCTCTAGGAAATGGTTGGGTGGAACAACAAATCCACTCCTTGTTTCCCACATTGGTATCAGGTTCTTATGTTGTTTCTGTTAGTAATTTTTGTTTGGAATTAGATTCCTATCTATAAATTGTTCAGTTTGTCTGGAATGTTATGTTAGTTGGAGATTGATATTTAATTAGGGTTTTAGAATCTTCTCTAACCTAGCATGTTAGATTTTTGTTTTCGATAGTTTCTAGTTTTCCCCTTCCCTTTTAACATAGATCTTTTATCAATCAAATACATAGTTAGAAATTTACATATAATAAAGATTTTGCATTATTAGTTGAGGAACTAATATTTCTTTTAAATATAGAATCCTAGAATTAAGAATTATATTACGTACCTAATAGATAATACATTCAAGGAGGTATCTCTTATTTTAGAAACGAATTCTATAGATCATAATTGCATTCTATAATAAAAGAACTGTTTTCTTTTCTAGTACTGTCTTGTAGTTTAGAATCTTTTCTTTCATCGAAACCTTTTCCCTTTTTTTATGCATCAAACCAAATGAGAAATCTTAAGAACTAAACACTTCATTTTCTTTAGAATCTGGAAATTACTTAAAAACACAGTAATTCCTTGAAAACAAATTTAGGGTTTTACTCTCTTGTTTAAACGTTGTTAATAAAAGTATTATTTTCTAGCGTCAAGTTTTAGATTTCACCTTTGACCTTCACAGCATTGTTTTTCTTATATTTACCAACTAAATTATTTTATCTACAGAATTGGGCGTTATTCTTATAACGACTCCTCTAAAAACAGAGTCACGCTTGAGGGAGTAAATCCACTACTAATGTGGCTTCCCTCATAGATGCAAACACAGAACTATCAGTTAATTTAACTAATGAATGTATTATTTTTTTTATATAACACTGTATTATATTCATACAACAGATCTAGATATCAAACTCGATAGAGTTAGGTTGTAATCATAAACATTTTTTCCCTTTTTCTTATCATGGAATATGTTGAAGTTACGGTTAAGGACATGGATATAGTTTCTCTAGTTATACATTGCCTTTGTAAGTAGAATAGAGTAATTCTGAAAACACATTTACCCTTTTGTTTTCATTATCAATAAAAACGACAGAGTGGGTTCGCACCTTCAAATTTCGTTTTAGGGTTTTTAAACTTTGACATTGTATTAAGTTCCTTTTGTTTTTTTTTACAAGAGAAAAACCTTGCGAATTCAATTCAAGGATATGGCTTACAACCATCCCTAACGTCTTTCCAAAATTAAAACTTCTATCTATTTATAGAGACATAAGGAAAAATTGACTAAACAAACATTGCTGAAATCCGAATTTCATTATCTCGAAAATCTCATTCCCTTGAACATCCAAACAACATAATCCAATGAAACATTCTTTTTAAGGAATGAAACTGAAAGACTTTGTTTACAATGGTATGGATTGGGTGAAACCCCAGGTCAGGCTTTTATCCATCATGCAGAAGCTACAGTGGCTTCGCGGTTTCAAAATGAAACAGGCCAATCCCATTAATGGATTACACTTGCTCAAAATTTAAAAGATAAATATAAATTACTTTCAAGTGCAACATTCAACCCAAATTTATATATATATATATAACCCTGCTATTTATTTTTTTGAGAAATGCCAATAGTCTGGAGTCGCAATAGTTCTTATTTTGCAGAATCGAAACTTCACCTACAAACAAGAACAAACCCTCTTGCTAGGGGACTTGTCGATAGCCATGGCTTACCCGGTAAGTTGAACTCGACGCCATTAAAGACCTCCCTTTAAGCATGGTAGTCCCCTTATTACCTATAAAGACAAGGATGCAACTTTTAGAAAACGACAGTTAGATATTTTTTTTTAAACTTTAACAACTGTACAGGGTTCATAGTATTGTTATCTTACCTTCTTTCGAATGTTGCAACCAACCAGATTCTCTTAAGACCTGTATCGTGACCCTCGTGTGTAGTAGAACAGAGCTCCTCGGCCATGGTGGCCTAGAGCCCTCTTCTTTCGCTAGTCTTTTTGCCTAATTGTGTTACAAACCCTCGAATTCTCCTTTTGGACAGTGTAAGGACTACATTAAATGCACCAGTTTGTCCTCCACTCAAGCCTTTTACCCTTCAAGCGTTTTTGTCATAAATTTACTTTTAATGCTTTAGTACTTGCTTAAAGATGTCGAAATCACTGTAATAATATAGGTTGGATAATCAATTTCTAATGTTAAGAGTTCGTTAGGGGAAAGAAAATTTTATTCCGTTGAGTTATCACTTAGGACTTCCATCACTGATAAAGTCCAAACCCCCTATGCTTTAAAGCTTTCTCGTAATCAAGTGTTAACTCAAACCCTGGTCACTTTGAAGTTCAGCTGCATCCACCTGCAGACCCTCTTCCACATAGAACATTAGTGTGTGTTAGCTTTCAAGCTAAGTAAACCAGGGGGTCCAAAGAATTTTGCTTAGGCTGACGGTTGTTCAAAGACTTTCCACCAACTAGGACTCTAACATAAATGAAGCAGCATATCTTTCTCTTTTATAAATGCCTCTTCGGAGTGTTTTTCATAATGCAGCTAAGTTAAATGGATTCAGAACTTACAATCACACAAGGTAATAATTTAGACCCTTGATTATTGAAATGGTGCACAATTTACTATATATTAATCTTTACATTTCTACGTGAGAAAAGTAGTAACCAGAATTTGAAGGTTTATAATTAAAATTAGGTTGAAATTCAGTTATGTTGTGAATAAGAAATTTTTTTTATTTTATGAACTTTAGGGTTATTACAATTATATGTAATTATTCCAAATTTTAACATCTCATTCATTATTTATTGAAAACTTTAAAAATAAAAATTAGAACTACACAAATCTATTTTTATGTAAAATGACTTAAAAAAAATGAGAATAAAAAAACTACATAAATTTACTTTTTGATAAATAATAAATACTAAAAAATAAAATAAAATAACAATTACATATAAAATAAAACTTAAATAAAAACCCGAATGCGGGTGCTCCTCCTGTCGACACCATGCACAATGCCAACCGCGAACAGCTTCCACCTTGCACTGTTGCACGTGGCAACGTCGGGCCGACCCTTCACATGCATGGACAGGTGGACGAGATGATCGCAGTCGTACATCTGTCCACCAAGACCGAGGATCACTCCACCACCGTGAGCGCCGGCACTTATTTAAGATCACGAGACGAAGAGAATGGTGACGATCCACTCCCGTGTGTTTAGAATGACGTCCTCCCTTGGTGACTAAGTCCTGCATTCAATTCTGCTACCTTCCTCGAGGTTGACAAACTGTAACATTTATGGCCTCAGCTCCTTAAAACACCCTGCCAACATGCATTATGTTTCCACCATCGAATTCAGGCTTCTCTCTGAAAATTATTGTGTAGAGCTTGAAATCTTAGGGGTGGCTTACTCTGCGATTCTCAGAGCAATGACAATTCACAATAGGGGGATCTCTCATCGGGGCAGTGGCAGGAAAAGCTCTAGTCGTAGGCCCAAGGTCGCCATGGACTGGTCAGGCATGGATGGTTATGCTCCACAAATCTCTGCAAGAACTCGAAGCCTTATCGACGGGTGGGAGGCTCGTAAGGTGGCTGCTCTCCTTGCCTCTCGCAGCAATGGAGGCACCATTAATCATTACTGGTTTCTCAAGAACATGATGAGCAACCTCATAGAGGAAATGGAATCCAGTTGGCAAGCCAACTACAGTATTGTCAGGAATAGCAATGCCAGTCTAAAAGAGGCAGCATACCACTCTAACACGCTGGACACCAATATGACCTGGGACATCTTTACCCTGGGCAACAATTTTGAACCTGCCAAGTAGGATAACAAGGAAACTAACGCTGCCAAAGCCCCTGCCACTAGGTCTGCAAAGAAACTCTCCAAGGTCAAGAAGAACAGAGGCTCCACCTCTGCAAACCCCCGCCTGTGACGCTATTTGTGATGTTGATCGTGATGTTGTTCATGATGTTGTTGTTCGTGATGCTGCGCGTGGTGCTGCCTTGGATGACACGCATTCTCCCAGGTAACCCTCTCCAACTCTGCTCCCTCCGGGCATCTTTGAGGATTTCTATGCACCCTACCCCATCCTTGAGGAAGAACGAGAGAACTCGCCTGCAAAATGCTAATGGGAAGGCCATAGCCCCTGGTCATCTTTGTGACTATCAGCTTCTCTATTTTTATTTTTTGTATGGTCTAGTTTATGGTTCTATCAGTATTTATTTTTGCAGCAAGTCCCAATTTTTTATGGGAAGACCATACTCATAGGGTCTTCATTTTGTATTATGTCAGTTATTTCAGTGTTTTTGAGCATTTGGGCTATACTGCTCACAATGTATAACATTGTATATTCTGCTAATGTTAATTACGCAATATTCATAAGGCACATTATTTTTTGTTCGAATGATGGTAAATTATTTTCTTTGATTCACAATTATTTTTTTGTTCGAGGGATGGTAAATTTATAAGAATTTGAAAAAGTATTTTAAATTTTTTTTATTAGTCGGGCCATGTTTTGGAGTTTTATATGGAGTTTTATTTTTTGAGTGTACCTAACTCGTATCAGTATTTTTAAAGTGATTCGAATTTCAGTACAACAACTGCCAATACAACCATATTTTGCTACTATGCACTTGTCTTATCCTAATGCAAACAATCTTAAAAAACGCATACTTAAGACTTCACCCCAAATTCAAAAATATAAACACCATAACCTACTAAAATAAAAGCGTGTCAACTTAAGAATATGAATTCTACCAAATTACAAGTCCCTTCTGTCTTTTGTTAGCTCTCCATTATTTACCTGAGCCAAACAGCAATGTATAAGATTTGTTGTTGGGCGCAGCCATTGACGACTTATGGAGTAACAGTATCGTATGGAGTAAGAAACGACGTAACTCTTCTTATTTCCAACGCAACACGACAGCTATCATACTCTCTCTGTTGTTGGGGTGGACCCTGTTCTTCCTGCCAACTGCTGCTGTTCTGCTCCCCAAGTGGAAGACTTGACATAGAAATTTGTGCTACAGATTCATTATTCAAAATAGACGATCTCTAACATCATATGATGCGCAGTGGTGGGGTTCTGAAGCATTTGTGAGAATGTCATATATATATGTATAATAATACGCTTCTCGCTGAACATGCCGATTGGAGAATAGGATGTCATGGTTTTGCAACTTGCACTATAATACACATGAAAATAATCTCATTCAAGTGCGCCGGGGATTCTATGAATCTCAAACAGTATTGTGCCCGTGACGCAACTGCTTATTCTGAATGTTTGATCATTCCAAGACCCGTGTTGTAGCTTTACCAACACTAATTTACTTAATAGGTTCTAAGGGGGACGAAAGAGATGAATCCTGTTCATGATTTTAGGCAGTGAATGATGAAGATAGATAGAGAGGAAAACTGCGTTTGCTGGTATTTCTTCTATACCAGTCAAGCGGCAGCAGTCAACCAATTTATTGACTAGTGGAGCACCATATCATTGACATGCTGAATGAAACTACAATCCACATAATAAATGTAAAGGAAAGCAGACGATAAACCATCAAATTTGAGTAGGGTTGGAGTTAATTTTTAAGACTAAATCATCATACCAACCGGTGGAAATTTCAAATTTCTGGGCATGTTATTCATTGTGGCAATTGCAGTCGAAGTGACGAAAAATCAATGTCAACCATTGCAACTGAGCAACAGGGTCCCCCCAACTACTAACCTGAGTGAAAGCGTGGACGGAAAGAGGGGGGTAGAGAGGTCCCTCTCGGCGAGCATAAAGCCCGTTGTGCAAGTGGGGTGCATACAGTGCTGGAATTTGGTTTTTATTGTAACCGTCAAACTTTTTGTTTTTTACGTTTTGGGTGTATATATCACCTGTCGTGAAACGTTTTGTTTAAATTTTTACCCGTCAATAATGAAGTCTTGAGAAAAAATTTACCCTTCAATAATTAAATTTTCTTAATTTTTTCTTCAAAACAACATTTATTTTCTCGACATTTTTACATTAAAATTAAAATGATAATTATTAATATCTATCATTGTCCATTAACTTGATTTTTATTTATTTTATATATCATTTATGTACTAAATTAATATTATATAAAAATATAACTTAAACTAAAAAAAATATGAATACACATCATAATAAAGCATAAATAAACATAAAAATGGATATTTAATTTCACAAAATTGTACTTATAAAATTAAAATAAATATCACATAATTATTTTTTTTGCAAAATTGATGTCATAAAGCTCGACAAATACATAGTTTGATATTCTTAGCAAATATCATGAATTCTCCTTTCTTTTCCACTATGCCAAATCTCATAAACTCTTTGCCACTCCACTTCTGATATGTCTGGACCTGCTAATGATATACGCATTAATGCATCAAGTGTGTTTATTGACAATTTTGTTCTTCTGATATCTTTGATCACATTTTGCTTTGAAAACCCTCGTTCACATGCAACGGTATTTGCAGGTATGACAAGTACTAACTGCCATAATTTTAACATATTTGGATACCTGAAATGCCAATCTTCTGTCTGAGAAAATACCCTCCATGCATCCTTCATGGAGAATCTTTCTCCATTTAAATGAAGCACGTCAATGAATTCATATAATTCTCTTTCACAAGCTGCAATGTCAAACACTGGTATGCTATCACATCCACTACATATTTTATGCTGCAAATGAGAGAAGAGTATTTCAAGACAATGCTTTGCATTAGTCTCTCTCATACAAAGATCTGAAGGATAATGACAAGGGCTAAATATTCTTGCTGCATTAAAAAGATGAAGATCTAGAAATCTTGAATTGAAACTATCAACCAATGCCTGAACATAATTCCTTGTAAGCTGTTTGCAACTTTCAAGGGATCCATCAATGCAATTCACCATTGGTTGTGGCATTTGTTCATCCTGGATTGGAATATACAATAAATCATGTCTATGATTTGTTCCCTCTTTATCAACATTTTGAAGGAATCCATCTGCTGAATCTTTCAAAAATTTAGAAAGATGAATTGTGCCTTCTGCAAAAGAGTTTGACCTGCAAAAATTTCTTTTAAGAGTATTTAATGTATAGTCAATGGCTATTCCAAGAGATGTGACATCCACATTATCCTCTTGGAATTTTTTGTTTAGCTTATTTAACTCCTTCAAAACATCAACGAGCATATTCAAACAAAATTGAACAGAGAAAATCCTTGCCTTATGGTACCATGAGTTCTTTTTTTCCTTTTTTCATAAACTCATATAGCAGGCATCAATGTAACAAGTCTTTCAACTACTTCACCCCTAGATAACCATCGAATCCCATGGATTTACAGAACCTGTAAGGATTCTAACTCCATTACTTCTAATAAAGAAATGAGTTCATTATTTCTCTTTGCTGAATTCCCAACCCATGAATACACTTTGTTTGCTAATTTCTCAACATATAAGAATTCTGGTATCTTTTTTGAAGCATCTGAAGCTGCAAGTGCCTCACGGTGAGCAATGCAATGGGTACCAATCAGATTTGGTATCTCTTTTTTAGTAATGAAACAAACCCATTTCATTTCCAACCATCGATGATGCACCATCAGTAGAAACTACTATCAATTTCTCATTCTTTAACTTTCTTATTTCTTTTAGATTGGTGACTGTATCATATACTGTCTTTCCTTTTCCATCAGGCACCCTAATAAGTTTCATAACTTGCGAGATTGGAGGGCCTAATCCTTTTGAATCTAAAAATGTTGAGTACACAACAAGATGTTGTTCCAAACCACGATGTGTACTCTCATCCAACATGAGAGAGAAAAATGGACTATCCAACATTTTTTTAACTTGTACCTCTTCAAGGTAATCTGAGATAGAATGAACAAACTCGGTTGCAGCTTTCCTATTTATGTAGGAAGAATACTCCACTCGAGAAGGAATATTAGGTGTCTGTAAATGCATTTGAAGTTGACAAAGATCATCATATGTAGCTATGGAAATGTCTTTTCTTGCAATGAAATATGCTAATTTCATGGTGGCTATCACCCTATCCCTGTTGGCTTCATCTATAACCACTACATGTTCTCGAATAGGCTTTGCCAACCTTTCTATTTCATACAAGTTTCTCTGAAAAGATGTTTGATGATTAATAGATTTTGAATGAGTTATCACAGCATCATACTGAATTGTATTGCACCCACTTCCATTACCCCATGGACCTTGAACCTTATACTTCTCACACAATTTACATTTCATGCGAGTCTTTCCTTCTTCAACAATTATACTATACACCCAAGGGTGTTTTATCTTCCACTCTTCTCTAAATTCACGTTTTGTGGTAGTGGAAGTCTTCCTTTTTCGTCGACCAGTAGATTTTCCCTCTTGAATGTTCTCATCATGACCAAACATTCCTAAATCATCAACAAATTCTTCATCTAAGTCTTCATTAAGTTTATCATTCAAATCAGGAATATTTGAGGTGTTTCCAACATTATGTTTTGGTATTGTAGAATATCCAAAAAAATTATCCAAAGTTGCATGACCCTTCTTTTTTGGAGGCATTTTTAGCTGTATAATTTACCTACACATGAAACAATAATCATAAAAACAATAAGACTAAGGAAACAATTTTTTAAAGTAAAATTGAAATAGAAAAAATGGATAAATCACCTTCATAACTTTTAAATTCACTTAATTAAAAATAAAACAATTTATTCTACAATGTGTCTAGATTTTATTTATGACTTGTAAAGTTCTAGTCATTTTTAATGATTTTATCATCTTTTTTCTTATAGTACTGATACACAATTTTGAAAGAATGGGAAATAGAAGAAATTCATAACATGCAAGAATATCATATTTATGTTGTTGTTGAAGAGAACTTAAGTTAAATGTGTAGATACAAGGGAACTATAGAAGCAAAGCAGGGGCCATAGTTTGACATAAATATTATTCATGAAAATAGTTGAATATAGATTTCAATTAGCTACATGTTTAGAACTTTCAATCCTAGAGTAATGAATTGAAACATGGTAAATAGAGACTATATGTGTGTACATGACACTAATAAATAGACAAGAAATAACACAACATTCACGAGAATACAAAAAATGCCATTAAACTCTTAATCAATTCACTGTCTATTTACATATAAACATGTGATTAACAATGACATAAGTATGATACACAAAAACAATGATATTGCCTCTAATTGTGATGATATTACCTATTACCTTTACCTAAATGAGTTATCTATCACACTTATTATCCATGCATGAATATTATATAATCTACTATAAATATATTATATAATCTAAAAGCACTACATTAGTTAGGTTTAGATTTTCTAACATTGTTTACTGATGGCCATCTCTTCTTCTTGGCTTGACTAGTTTATGTCAAAGTGTCCTAGCCTCTAGGTGAATTCAAGCTACCCTTTTGCATATAGTATTTCCTGTAATAAAGAATGGAGACTATAGCTGCTATAGTATTTATTTAAAATGCAGCTTACCTTATTTTTTTATATCAATGCCACTTATGAATAATGTTGTCGAAGCCTTATTGCAAAAGAAAGAGCCTTTATATTTCACAAAGGAACCTTATTCACACTAACAAAATTTTAATATGAGCTTTCTGTTCTAAGGGAGCCATTACCTATACTTGCAAGATTCTTTTCTGTGGTCGGTCGAATGCTATTTGTTTTAAAGTTAAACATTAATTTGGATGTTAAGTTGGGGTTATCATATTAGGTTCAAAAGAGGAAATAGGGGCAAGTTCTGTTTTTGGGTATTGACCATCATTTTCACACGAATTCCTGAGTTTGCATTGGTGTTTGTAAATTGGCGAGCAAGTAAACCTCCATAACACTATTGGTCAACTACTCAGATATGGATTTTGGGTTGATCATTATTGGGACAGTTAGTGGGATTAAGGACAGTATGGGGAAAAACGATGGAAGGCAGACAATTAATATCTTTAAGATTGGATTTATAATAAAGCATAGTATCAATCACATTACTAGGAATTAGACAAATTATGTGGAGAAGGCAGAATATTTACTCGAAGTAGTTGGAATTAAGTCAATTTATAGAGTAAAGGAGTTTATGGCTATCTGACATGACAAGCTATGACTAGAACTGCATGTGGGTGTAAATGTGTAGATTTCATGTTAAGGGTTTATTTCAACGCAAAAAGTGTCATTCCCCAAAGAGAATTGAGGCAAGAAATGGAAAACGTCTGGTATGAGAGCGTGCATAACTTCTTTATGGATTTCTGATCTCGGTAAAAGGAAAATTTAAGACAATGATAAACAAGATGAGATTCGAATCTAGAACAACGTGGAAATGAATTCATAGCAGTGTGATAAATTTCTTTAAGTGTTTTCACATCTCAGTTAAAAGACAATTTCAAATGGATAGACAGAGGTGAAGGGAAGAAATCGGATCCCTGACAGTGTGGATATCATTTAAATAACTAGAGGTTTATGCAACCACTAGAGGAACAAAGATCGACATGTCTTAGAGAATCAGAAGGTGGATCTCAACGAATTGCAATAGGGCTGGATCGATCTAAATTTAAGAGGTCTGGAAGTTATCTGGATCTCAACAAAATTGCAGGCAAGGTTAAAATAATCAATACACAAAAACCAACTTAATCAGGATGTAAACAAAAATTTATATAAACTCATACCCAAATCGACATCTGACAAAACAATTCTGGAAACGTTAAACGAGATGCCAACAAAATTTTTAAATGAACTTATACCCAAATCTCCTTTTGTTTAGAAAAAAAAATCTGGAATTAGCTAAATGAGATGCAAATAGAGTTGAATATTCTTATACCCGGATCGACTCTTGTTCCAGAAGGTTCAAGCGTTAAGTTTTGAGATAGTAGATTCAGGAAATTGACTTAGGTTTACGAACAGAGGTCAGAGAAAAAGTGACAATTGGTGGTTGATTATTTCTCTAATTGAGTCGTAGTAGCAAAGCATTAGTTTCCACTTATCTGTATGCTCAGTTGGAATGATTTACATAGGTGCCTGAGTCTGGGTCGCTTAACAGGTAGCGAGACAGAGTATAACCCAGATTTCGTATTCAAAAATCAACGCTATAATTCCAACAGAAACCAAGATCTAGACTTTAATTACTATGCCATCACGCTGATGCAATCAAAGGAAA
This sequence comes from Larix kaempferi, assembly GCA_027924585.1. NCBI lineage: Eukaryota > Viridiplantae > Streptophyta > Pinopsida > Pinales > Pinaceae > Larix > Larix kaempferi. The sequence goes on along the minus strand of BSBM01001678.1, from coordinate 1,119,798 downwards.
AGTAGGCAGGGCAGTGGATACCCACGAGATGGAGTCATGATGGCGTGACATTGACAGAGATGTGATCGAGGGTGGAAGGTGTAAATAGAAAAAGGGTGAGAATAATGCACAGGTATCGATTTTTGTACAGAGAACCTGTATCGCATTCTCCCTTCAAGAATTTTTCAGACATGGTTTTTAACTAAAGAAGCAAGATTTTATCTTGAAATATCTCTGGAGATGGAATCAGATGCTCGTGGATGGCAGGGCATATAAATCAAGGTAAAACGATTGGGCAGTAAAACAAAATACAAGCCTAGACATACACGGATACCACGACTTGTGTTTAGTTAACCAGAGATTTTATAAAATTGGTACAGAGTATCGACTTCTTGGAAATGTTTGAATCAGGTTCTTTTAGCCATGACTGTAAGTTTTCCTCTAAATGAACCAGATCTAACGCGGTAGGCTAGTCCAGAACTCTATCTCCATTCGCAAAGCTCGGATTCATAATCCGTTTTTAAATGATAGAGATCTAAAAGAAAGAAAAAAAAATAGGACGATATGTTTGATGTTCGACAGAGATCAATAGTACATGGTGATCCAATTTAAATTTGACAGAGATCTTAAAAAAAAATAAGACGATCCCATTTAAATTTGGCAGAAATCTGAAAGAATGGGGTTACAGACCGCAGTTTCTTGCTCAGTAAATACCTATCTCCCCTATTAAGCAGATAATACCTCTTAGCTTAAACATTAATAAATATGCCTACTTCGCATAATATCATATGTTTGCAACCTAGTTACTGCTATTGAAGATCCTTATTCAAGTTGGATCAGGCACTTACGCTACGCTATGAGGTTGGGGGGCCGGGGACTTTCGGTTCTGGTGAATTACAATGAATGGGGCGTGGATTATTGGTTGGAACATTGCATCCAAGCTAAGCAAACCCTCTACGGATCATTAATCAACAATGAAGGAATTGAATTTCCTACTGGCTCGATGGTGGTTAAGGGGGAATATCTTACACTAGATGGGAAGTCAAGAAACACTAGTGGGCATGTATTCATGGATTACAGACCAGGTTTAGTGGTGTATCACTTCACAAACTTGATCGTTGGTACAAACATCCATCTTTAGACAATGTCAAGCAAGAGTTCAACCAAGGTATGCTACTACCTGCCTCATTCAGAGCATGAGAGATTGATGGAGACAATTAGCAACAGAGAGGATCCAGATGGATTTATTGAATGAGGCCAGTCAACTTTACATAAGAGAAAGAATTTCATCAAAGAATGTTATGTTCTACATCTAGGTATGTGTAGTTTTATGTTATTTCGTTGGTACATGCATTTTTTGTTGATATATACATAGATACATGTCTTTGCCTATATTTTTTTATTTTTCCTATATGTATTAAACTATTCCATGCTTCTCTTTTATGTTGAATAAAATGGTGATGTGATTTGGGTCAAATTTGAGTAATTTGAGTTAGTATTTTCTTAAATATATCTATTTATTTTTGTAGCATTTGAAGATAGCGGTCTTGATACGTTCTCAAGATTAGAATTACCTAGGTTTTAGGAAATTTTTTGAAGTACGTAATCTATTACAATGGTCTTGAAAATTTAACTTGGTAGATGAAACCTTCTAGGAATCCATGTATGGATAGAAGGGTCTTCCACTTGGGGTAGGGAGTTATCATAAAGTTTCAAGGGTGTTATTTTTGAGATCTATACTTGAGAAAAGCATTGGGGAACTGTGAAATTCCTTATTGATCAAATATCTCTTTAGTTTCTCTCTCTTTAGTTTTGTGTCAACCCGAACCTTTTTCATGCTTTGAGTACCTTGAGGTATATCCCCAACCCAAAAAACTCTTATATTATGATGATTATGTTGGTTTACGGTTTTGGTTCCCCATGCTCTTATAACCCAAAAAAATCTTATATCCCCAACATTTTTCATAGATTTGGTTCCCCATGCTCAATGCTCACCCAAATCTAGCTAGATTTTTGGTTTTTTCCCTTATCCAAGCATCGTGTCATGAACTTAGGGTTTCCACTAATATATTTTAAAACATGCTCATTTATGGCTGGAAATTGATGCTTTATTCCTCTAGATAACCACTTAGAGGGACTTGTCATCATCATCACCAACATCATCTCTAGGCTCCTCATCAACATCTCCATCATCATCTTCTTCTTCATCATCACCATCACCATCACCACCATCGTAAACGTCTTCATCACCGCCACCATCTTCATCATCATAATTAAATCTAACTCTAACCCTAATTCAATTTCCTTCTATAACTCTATCTCTAACCCTCACCCAAACCCTAGCACTAAGCCCTCTTCTTCATCCTCACCATCACCATCACCATCACCGTCACCGTCACCATCATCATCATGTCTTCATCATCAACACCATCTTCATCATCATCATTAACTATAACTCTAACCCTAATTCAATTTCCTTCTATAACTCTAGCCCTAACCCTCACCCAAACCCTAGCACTAAGCCATCTTCTTCATCCTCACCATCACCATCACCATCACCGTCACCGTCACCATCATCATCATGTATTCATCATCAACACCATCTTCATCATCATCAATAACTCCAACTCTAACCCTAATTCAATTTCCTTCTATAACTCTAGCCCTAACCCTCACCCAAACCATAGCACTAAGCCATCCTCTTTATCCTCACCATCACTATCATCATCACTGTCACTGTCACCATCATCATCATCAACACCATATTCATCATCATCATTAACTATAAATCTAACCCTAATTCAATTTCCTTCTATAACTCTAGCCCTAACCCTCACCCAAACCCTAGCACTAAGCCATCTTCTTCACCATCACCATCACCATCACCATCACCATCACCATCACCATCACCATCACCGTCACCATCATCATCATGTCTTCATCATCAACACCATCTTCATCCTCATTGATAACTCTAACTCTAACCCTAATTCAATTTCCTTCTATAACTGTAGCCCTAACCCTCACCCAAACCCTAGCACTAAGCCATATTCTTCACCATCACCATCACCATGAACATATTCATCATCACCACCATCTCATCATCATCATTAACTCTAACTCTAACCCTAATTCAATTTTCTTCCATAACTCTAGCCCTAACCCTCACCCAAACCCTAGCACTAAGCCATCTTCTTCATCCTCACCATCACCATCACCGTCACCGTCACCATCACCATCATCATCATGTCTTCATCATCAACACCATCTTCATCATCATTGTTAACTATAACTCTAACCCTAATTACATTTCCTTCTATAACTATAGCCCTAACCCTCACCCAAACCCTAGCACTAAGCCATCTTCTTCATCATCACCAGCACCATCACGATCACCATGAACGTCTTCATCATCACTACCATCTTCATCATCATCATCATTAACTCTAACTCTAACCCTAATTCAATTTCTTTCCATAGCTCTAGCCCTAACCCTCACCAAAACCCTAGCACTAAGCCATCTTCATCACCATCACCATCACCACCACCATCACCATTACCATCACCATCATCATCACCATCATCATCATCATAAGTGCCCGGTGGACGATTTTGCAGAGTTGACCCCCATGTGCAAAAATTGCACACTCCCTCACTGAACAAAACCCTAGTTTCCAAGATGGACGTACAAGATGGAAATGGGCCCATGGGACCAGAGGAGAGGGGCACCCCTGGCACTATCTCGGTATCCTGTATCCAACGGAGTCGACAGTTCATCGATAGGAGCGACGATCGTTATTCTATGGATCGTTCTGTCTCGCATCCAAAAGGCCTTCAGGGACACCTACTTGATACCTGTCAGCAGCATGGAAGTCCAACCGTGCAGCAAAACTGGGCTTCGGGGAATCCTGCAAGTGTGTCTAGGCAGGTTCCGGCTAGGAACACTAGCCGTAAGTGCCCGGCAGACAATTTTGCAGAGTTGACCCCCGTGTGCAAAAATTGCACACTCCCTCATTGAGAAAAACCCTAGTTTCCAAGATGGACATACAAGATGGCACCGGGGCCACAAGATCGGAGGAGAGGGGCACCCTTGGCACTTTCCCGGTGTCCTGAATCTAATGGAGTCAACAATTCGTCGATCAGAGCCACAATCATCATTCTATGGCTCGTTCCGTCTTGCATCCAAAAGGCCTTCAGGGACACCTGCTGGATACCTGTCGGGGGCATAGAAGTCCAACAGTGCAGCAAAACCGGGTTTCAGGGAGTCCTGCAAGTCTGTATAAGCAGGTTCCGGCTAGGAATGCTAGCCGTAAATGCTTGGTGGATGATTTTCCAAAGTTGACCCCAATGTGAGGGCCATCCAAATTCACTCAAGGGGTGCATTTCTCGTCCAGAGGCACCGGGGCATGCGTGGCCACCATGGACAGGTCCACAATGGCCACATGGACCTATGGAAGGTGATGGAATCCAAGTCCTCTCGTTGATTTGGGTTCCGTGGCCCCGGGGCAATTCCTCAAAGTGTCCCTAAACGGCCCTAGGGTGCCCGAATAGAATGCCCATAGCACCCGAACCGTGGCTCAGTTTGCAAATCCGTCAATTTCGGTGGGTCCAATATGGCGGGTTTCAGCTAGGGGACCCCCCATAGCATCCCCCGAAGACCCGAAAACGGTGCCAACGAGCCATCTCCGGAGCTAGGGTTTTTCTCAGTGATGGCCATTCCAAATTCGCTCAAGGGGTGCATTTATCGTCCAGAGGACCCCGGGCATGCATGGCCACCGTGGACAGGTCAACAATGGCCACGTGGAGCTGTGGGAGGTGACGAAATCCAAGTTCTCTCACCGGGTTAGGTTCCGTGGCCCCGGGGCAAATCCTCCAAGTGTCCCTGAACGACCCCGGGATGCCCGACTAGAATTCCCGTAGCACCCGAACCGTTGCTCGGTTCGTGAGTCCGTCAATTTCGATGGGTCCGGGATGGCGGGTTTCATCTAGGGGACCCCCCACAACATCCCCCAAAGACCCGAAAGTTGTGCCAACGAGCCATCCCCGGAGCTAGGATTTTGCTCACTGATGGCCGTTCCAAATTCGCTCAAGGGGTGCATTTCTCATTTCGAGGCCCCCGAGCATGCATGGCCACTGTGGACAGGTCCACAATGGCCACGTGGACATGTGGGAGGTGACATAATCCATGTCCTCTTGTCTCTTTGGGTTCCGTGGCCCTAGCGAAAATCCTCCAAGTGTCCCTGAATGGCCCCCGGGTGCCCAACTAGAATGCCCATAGCACCCCAACCATGGCTCGATTCGCAAATCCTTCGATTCCAGTGGTTCTAGGACGGCGAGTTTCGGCTAGGGGACCCCACACAGTGTCCCCCAAAGACCCGAAAGTTGTTCCAACAAGCCATCTCTGGAGATAAGGTTTTGCTCAATGATGGCCATTCCAAATTCATTGAAGGGGTGCATTTCTCGTCCGGAGGCCTCAGGCGTGCATGGCCACGTGGACCTATGGGAGATGATGGAAGCCAAGTCCACTCACCGGTTTGGGGGCCTCCATACGAGAAATGCACCCCTTGAGCGAATTTGGAATGGCCCTCACTGAGCAAAACCCTAGCTCCGGAGATGGCTCGTTGGCACAACTTTCGGGTCTTTGGGGGATGCTATGGGGGGTCCCCTAGCTGAAACCCGTCATCCTGGACCCACTGAAATCGATGGATTTGCAAACCGAGCCACGGTTCGGGTGCTACAGGCATTCTAGTCAGGCACCTCGAGGCTGTTCAGGGACACTTGGAGGATTTTCCCCGGGGCCACGAAACCCAAACAAGCGAGAGGAATTGGATTCCGTCACCTCCCATAGGTCTACATGGCCATTGTGGACCTCTCCACGATGGCCACACACGCCTGAGAGCCTCCGGATGAGAAATGCACCCCTTGAGCGAATTTGGAATGGCCATCACTGAGCAAAACCCTAGCTCCGTAGATGGCTCATTGACACAGCTTCTGGGTCTTCGGGGAACGCTATGAGGGGTCCCCTAGCTGAAACCCACCAAAATCGACGGATTCATGAACTGAGCCACGGTTCGGGTGCTACGGGAATTCTAGTCGGGCACCCTAGGGCCATTCAGGGACACCTTGGCCCAATTACTCGTGGACGTAGGCTGGAGAAACTTCAGATAGCCTCGTACCCTAATGATGTTGCCACCTTCATCCACTAGGGGAATATTCTTGCAAAGATTGGTAAGCTCTTCAGGCCAGATGTAGTTATTTGCAAAAAATGTACAGTGGTGATAACAAGTTTACTGTCTATTGACTCTAATACTACATCTAGGAGCCGCTCAGCAAACTTTGAGATAGAAACCTCTGTAATTTTAGGATACTGATTCAACAACTCATATATTTTCTCACCTTCTCGAGGATCTAAATTTATAATTCCTTCTGGGTAGATTCAGGCATTCTCGAGGATCTAAATTTATAATTTCCTTCTAGGTAGATTCAGGCATGGAATAATATTTGGTGACACTTTCAAGCTCCCAGGACCATTTGGTCAGCCACAATATGTGCGACTCCTTTGACGAAAGATAAATGATGGTGTGGATGGTAGCATTTGATACACTAGCCAGATCAATGTTGTTGGAAGAACTTACATATTTCAACAAAGGAGCATTTTGTAGGTGACTTGAAAATCCCTTCCAATTTTTAGCAATAAAACAAAGAAGTTCAAAATGAAAGGGAAGGTATCTATAGACCCAAGTTTTCGATGATAGAGGTGAATTACCACTTACTAGAGCACGAAATGATGAACAAAGGGATAATGGAACACAATGAAGGATTCCATGGTTCCACTTGTTATTGAAAATGATACTTTCTCTTGACAAAACCAGTAAAAAATATGCATGTATTATAAATGGAAATCTTGTTACAATTTTCGTCGGAAGAAAAGCATAGATACCTACAACCGCCATATTTCCTTCTGTAAGCTGCTCACCCATCAGAGTGTATAATTTTTTCACACGGGGGTCAACTCTACAAAATCGTTCATTGGGCACTTACGTGGCCATTGTGGACCTATCCACAGTGGCCATGCACGCTCAGGGCCTCCGGACGAGAAATGCACCCCTTGAGCAAATTTAGAATGGCCATCACTGAGAAAAACCCTAGCTCTGGAGATGGCTCATTGGCACAACTTCTGTGTCTTTGGGGGCCGCTGTGGGGGGTCCCCTAGCTGAAACCCGCCATCTCGGACCCACCAGAATTGACAGATTCGGGAACCGAGCATGGTTTGGCTGCTACGGGCATTCTAGTCGGGCACCCTGGGGTCGTTCAGGGACACTTCAAGTATTTTCCCCAAGGCCATGGAACCCAAACCGGTGAGAGGACTTGGATTCTGTCGCCTCCCACATGTCCACATGGCCATTTTGGACCTATCCACGGTGGCCACACATGCCCGGGGGTCTCCGGACAAGAAATGCATCCCTTGAGCGAATTTGGAATGGCCATCACTGAGCAAAACCCTAGCTCCGAAGATGGCTCGTTGGCACAGCTTCCAGGTCTTCGAGGGACGCTGTGGGGGGTCCCCTAATGGAAACCCGCCATCCCGGACCCACCGGAATTGATGGATTTGTGAATCGAGCCATGGTTTGAATGCTACGGGCATTCTAGTCAGGCACCCCGGGGCCACAAAACGCAACCCAGCTAGAGGACTTGGATTATGTCTCCTCCCACAGGTCCACGTGACCATTGTGGACCTATCCACGGTGTCCACGCACTCCCGGGGGCATCCGGATGAGAAATGGGCCCCTTGAGAAAATTTGGATGGCCATCACATTGGGGTCAACTTTGGAAAATCGTCCATCAGGCACTTATGGCTAGCGTTCCCTGCCAGAACCTACCTAGAAACACCTGCAGGACTCCCTAGAACCTGATTTTGTTGCACGGTTGGACTTCTATGCCCCCGACAGGTATCCAGTAGGTGTCCCTGAAGGCCTTTTTGATGGGAGACGAAACGAGCCATAGAATGATGACCGTGGCTCTGATCAACGAACCGTTGACTTCGTTGGATTCAGGACATCGGGATAGTGCCAGGGGTGCCCCTCTCCTCCGGTCCTGTGGCCCCTGTTCCATCTTGTACATACATCTTGGAAAATAGGGTTTTTCTCAGTGAGGGAGTGTGCAATTTCTGCACACGAGGGTCAACTCTGCAAAATCATTCATCGGGCACTTACGGATAGCATTCCCAGCCGGAACCTTCCTAGACACACCTGCAGGACTCCCCGGAACCCAGGTTTGCTGCATAGATGGACTTCCATGCCCTCGGCAGGTATCCAGCAGGTGTCCCTGAAGGCCTTTTGGATGCAAAACGAAACGAGCCATAGAATGACGACCGTGGCTCCAATCGATGAACTGTCAACTCCGTTGGATTCAGGACGCTGGGATAGTGCCAGGGGTGCCCCTCTCCTCTGGTCTCATGGCCCCGATGCCATCTTGTATGTCCATATTGGAAACTAGGGTTTTGCTCGGTGAGGGAGTGTGCGATTTTTGCACACGGGGGTCAACTCTGCAAAATCATCCGCCAAGAACTTACGACTAGCATTTACCAGCCAGAACTTGCCTAGACACACCTGTAGGACTCCCAGGAGCCCAGTTTTGCTGCACAGTTGGACTTCCATGCCCCCGACAGGTGTCCTTGAAGGCCTTTTGGATGCGAGATGGAACGAGCCATAGAATGATGACCATGGCTCCAATCGATGAACCATTGACTCCATTGGATTCAAGATTCTGGGATAGTTCTATTGGTGCCCCTCTCCTCTGGTCCCATGGCTCTGGTGCTATCTTGTACATCCATCTTGGAAAGTAGGGTTTTGCTTAGTGAGGGAGTGTGCAATTTTTGCACACGGGGTCAACTCTAAAAAATTGTCTGTCGGGCACTTACGGCTAGCGTTCCCAGCCAGAACCTACCTAGACACACCTATAGAACTCCCCGGAGCTCATTTTTGCTGCACGATTGAACTTGCATGCCCCCGACAGGTATCCATCAGGTGTCCTTGAAGGCCTTTTGGATGAGAGACAGAATGAGCCATAGAATGACGACCATGGCTCCGATCGACGAACCGTTGACTCCATTGGATTCAGGATGTCGGGATAGTTCTAGGGGTGCCCCTCTCCTCTGGTCCCATGGCCCTGATTCCATCTTGTACGTCCATCTTGGAAACTAGGGTTTTGTTCAGTGAGGGAGTGTGCAATTTTTCCACACGGGGGTCAACTCTACAAAATCGTCCGTCGGGCACTTGCGGTCAACGTTCCTAGCCGGAACCTGCTTAGACACACTTGTAGGACTCCCCGGAGCCCAGTTTTGCTACACGGTTGGACTTCTATGCCCCCGGTAAGTGTCCAACAGGTGTCCCTGAAAGCATTTTGGATGTGAGACGGAACGATCCATAGAATGACGACCATGGCTCTGATCAACAAACCGTCGACTCTTTTGGATTTAGGACATTGGGATAGTGTCAGGGGTACCCCTCTCCTCCAATCCCGTGGCCTTGATGCTATCTTGTACATGCATCTTGGAAACTAGGGTTTTGCTTAGTTAGGGAGTGTGCAATTTTTGCACACGGGGGTCAACTCTACAAAATCGTCCATTGGGCACTTATGATGATGATGATGGTGATGATTATGGTGATGGTGATGGTGATGGTGATGGTGATGGTGATGATGACGATGGAGAAGATGACGATGATGGAGGTGTTGATGAGGAACCTAGAGTTAGAGTTAGGGTTAGGGTTAGAGTTGTTAAAATGCAATATGCTAAGACAGAAAATAGAAGCATTACATTCCATTTCACAATGATAGCATATACAGGATCACTAAAGAAACAACAAGCATAGCATAAACACAAGAGACACAGATTTAGCCTGGGAAACCCTCATGGGGTAGAAAACCCAGTAAAGCTTCCTCAATATAGATGACCAGCAATATACAAAGATGCAAACCAAATACATGATCTCCTTCTCCACCATAGCAGACCTCTCCTCCACAAGTGCGCCTCTCTTAAGTGAGTGAGTGTGTCAAATGAGGAACATACCTCCTCTATTTATACACTACACTGACATGTATTTTACACAAGTACATGTAGGCTTGTATTTAACCATTAGGTTAAATACCCTATTATAACTGACTGGGCCGACCCCCACATGGTGGGTCTAATAACCCTAGTTACCACGACCAATTCGGAGGAATAAACATCTCCGGATTCATAGTATAATCACATCGGAGGTATGGAACATCTCCGGAATAAATAATATACAAATATAATATTCTTAGAAGTTAGAATATTCAACACTCCCCCTTAACGAGAAGGATATTATAACAACATCCGCAGGAGCAACGAGTCATACATCATACATGATGCATCTATAAATCATTGGAAGCTTTCTCAACATCATCAGTAACTCAACCAGTTACTGGAACATCTTCAATAATGGAACATCAACATCTTTAGTACTGAGTCTTTATCTTTTGCAGTACTCAAATAGCTACAACAACATCAATATCTGAATCCTCACGATCGTCAGCATCGCCATCACACGATCATTAGCATCGTCATCACACGATCATCATCATCGTCATCACACGATCATCAGCATCATCATCATACGAATATCAGCATCATCATCATACGATCAACAACATCGTCATCAGCATCATCATCACACGATCATCAGCATCGTCATCACACGATCATCAGCATCATCATCACACGATCATCAGCATCGCCATCACATGATCAGCATCGTCATCACACGATCATCAGCATCGACATCACATGATCAGCATCGTCATCACACGATCATTAACATCGATCATCAGCATCATCATCACATGATCATATTACAGGATGATCAATCCTGCTCTCTTTAGGACATAGGTCCATGGATGATACAATCCAGATCAAGTTCCAGGATGATCAATCCTTATCTCTTTAAGACAAGTCTCATGTCTAGGGACGATCTAATCCCAACCACAGTGCCAGTCCTTTTTCATACTGGATGTGACCTAGATTAGATCTAGGATTTACCGCCACAGAGCCAATCCTCTTTCATACTGGATGTGTCACGTCTACAGAGCGATCCCTGTTTCATGCTGGATGTATCACATCTACAGAGCCAGCCCTATTTCATGCTGGATGTATCACATCTACAGAGCCAGCCCTGTTTCATGCTGGATGTAACATATCTACAGAGCTAGCCCTATTTCATGCTGGATGTAACATATCTACAGAGCCAGCCCTGTTTCATGCTGGATGTAACCTAGAACAATTCTAGGATTTGCCATGTACATTTTGAACCGAGGTCCAGGGACGATCCAGTCCTATCATGTACCTTTTGAACCGAAGTCCAGGGACGATCCAGTCTTATCATGTACCTTTTGAACCGAAGTCCAGGGACGATCCAGTCCTATCATGTACCTTTTGAACCGAAGTCCAGGGATGATCTAGTCCTATCATGTACCTTTTGAACTGAAGTCCAGGTACGATCCAGTCCTATCATGTACCTTTTGAACCGAAGTCCAGGGACGATCCAGTCCTATCATTCAATTCTTGGAGACGTTTTTCTATGGCTCAATTCAAAGGACCATAGTCCGAGGACGATCCAATCCCCTTACCTGTTCATTCAGGATTTAGTTCTCGGATACATCATGTCTACAGCTCAATTCAAAGGACTAAAGTTTGAGGACGATCCAATCCCCTTACCTGTTCATTCAGGATTTTGTTCTCGGAAACATAAATCTATGGCTCTCTTTAGGACTGAAGTCCAGGGATGATCGAATCCCCTCAAGTCCACCAAGGACTTCATTCTCGAAGACATACGTCTACGGCTCTCTTTAGGACTGAAGTCCAGGGATGATCCAATCCCCTCAAGTCCACCAAGGACTTCATTCTCGAAGACATACGTCTATGGCTCTCTTTAGGACTGAAGTCCAGGGATGATCCAATCCCCTCAAGTCCACCAAGGACTTCATTCTTGAATACATACGTCTACGGCTCTCTTTAGGACTGAAGTCCAGGGATGATCCAATCCCCTCAAGTCCACCAAGGACTTCATTTTCGAAGACATACGTCTACGGCTCTCTTTAGGACTGAAGTCCAGGGATGATCCAATCCCCTCAAGTCCACCAAGGACTTCATTTTCGAAGGCATACGTCTACGGCTCTCTTTAGGACTGAAGTCCAGGGATGATCCAATCCCCTCAAGTCCACCAAGGACTTCATTCTCGAAGACATACGTCTACGGCTCTATTTAGGACTGAAGTCCAGGGATGATCCAATCCCCTCGTATGTCAATCATGGGTACAAGTATCTTCATCCATACAAGTACATCAAGGCATCATGTATCCTCATCATCAAAACATGTATATCAAAACATGTATCCTCATCAATAGCATCAAATACATATATCATTAAAGGCATGTATACATCTATCATCAAAAGCATGTATTCTCACTAATACATCTATCATCAAAAGCATGTATACTCACTAATACATCTATCATCAAAAGTATGTATACATCTATCATCAAAAGCATGTATAATCACTAATACATCTATCATCAAAAGTATGTATACATCTATCATCAAAAGCATGTATTATTACTAATACATCTATCATCAAAAGTAAAAATATAAGGGTCCTAAAAATAATTCTAAGTAACTAATTGCAGTAAATAGGTAACCTCGTCATTTATGAGACAGACTTGTTATCAGATACTATGCTACTCCCCCTTTCGAGGAGAGTTCTTTTGAACTATACCAAGCTTGTCTCGAAAGTATTCAAACTTCACTCGAGACAGAGGTTTAGTCAAGATATCAGCAATCTGATCCTTAGTGGTTATATATTCGAGCTTGATAACACCTCTTTGCACCATATCTCGTATATAGAAGTATCGGATCTCTATGTTTTTTTGACTTATCATGGAATACAAGATTTTCTATCTTGATGCAGTTTTGAATGTCACACATAATCATAGTGGAATTCATTTCTAAGTCAAACACTCCATATAAAATCTTCTGAAGCCATACTGCTTCACAGCTGGCAGAGCAGACAGCTATATATATATTCTGCTTCAGCAGTACTGAGAGCCACACTAGATTGTTCCTTACTGAACCATGAGATCATAACAGATTCAAGACTATAACATCCACTTGATGTACTCTTTCTGTCTGAGGCACTTCCTGCCCAATCAGAATCTGAGTAACCATGTAAACGGAGTTCATGACCTCCAAGATAATATAGACCAAAAATCTAATGTACCTTTTAGGTATCTCACTACATGCTTTGTAGCTATTAAGTGCACCTTTCTAGGTTCTACTAGATACTGACTTAGGGTATTTACAGCAAAGCATATATCTGGCCTAGTATTTGTTAAATACATCAATGAGCCAATGATTTGTCTATATAGGGTTAGGTCCACTAAATACGATGAGTAATTAACTAATAACTTCAAGTTGGAGTCCATGGGAGTGGCCATGGATTTATACTCCAACATATCAAATCTTTTTAAAAACTTCACAACAAACTTACCTTGATTTAAAAGATTCCTTTTGGATCTTGCCATACTTCTAGACCTAAGGAGTAGTGCATTAATCCGAGATCTTTCATTTTCATTTCTGCAGCCATTTTCATGACCTGTTTCTCATTCCTTGTCATAAAGAGATCATCGTCATACAATAATGGTATGATAGGTTCATCATCCACAACCTTAAGGTAAAGGTTAGGAATAGTTGTACTTCTGGTAAATCCCAAGCTTTGTCATGAAGCTGTCAATTGTCCATTATTCACACTCATCATTGAGTGATCTTCTGCTATCTATTTGTGCCATCTCTCGTCAGATGGGTCTACTAAAATGAGCCTCAAAATCATTCGAACTCTATGGTGAGTTCCTTCTTGCATCCATGTCATATGTGTATAGAACCCATATTCAACCTTGTAGCAAAGGTTGAGATCCACATCACTCATGATGATCATTAAGCTCATCAATTGACTACCGATCCTGGGAACCCATACAGAACCTGATTACATTATTAAGAGAATGGTCTTATCTAGTCCCTTGGAGCAAAAAATATCATCATGATTCTCTTCCTCTTTCTAAGAGAATCTCTTAACCACAAGCTTTCTATAGTGTGTTTGATTTGTAAATCTTTTGTTGAACATCCATCGCTTGTTCAGAGTTCGCCATTCATCGTGATCTTTCCTACAAATCAAAATTAAGTACATGATTAGTAATACTTCATAATCATCAAATCATATTGACATGATAACCTATTATTCATACAGATATCATTTACATAGTTATGCAACTATTTTGACCAATACTTTGGCACAACACTTTCCCATATCCTGTATGCATACAGTGGCTATCTAGATGCCTTCCATCTCTACCAGAACATACTATCGAGAGTGTGCATAGATCTCAGCATGTCAGCAAAGAGGTTTCATTCTAGACAAGCAATAATGGAATGTTTGTCCAATTTACCAATCATATGCATATTAGTAGTATACTGTTTAATCCTTTATGAATGTTTATACTCAGCATGATATATTCTAGGAATACAAATATGCATACAAGCAATATCATTTACTATTTCTAATAACAACCCAAATACTTATCTTTTATGTTTGTGTGGTTGCCTCCCGCTTGATCTTCTGTATGTCTTCTGAGCTTCTATTCATTCTGTACCACTGTGCATGCTCAAGTGTACACTAGTGTCATCCTCATGATCTCATACACAAACATACATTCATTAGTATATTCTCAATATTATCAAAACATTCTAATTCTAAATAATCTTGAATATGTACAGTCATGATCATTAGTATTCAGGGTTTCAAGGAAGTCTTCTTTTACTCATGCATATTCTTGTTTGATCTAGTTAGTTAAATCATCAACCAAGATAAGAGACATAATATGCATAAACCCTTGATTACTAACCAATCATACCAAGTATACTTACACAAGGTAAGATTCTAACATGACATAGGAAAACATACCTGGATTAGTATACCTGCTTAGTTATGTACAACATACCTAAACAATCTCTTCAATGATTTAGAGATCCTGAGCTAGAACCTGCATGTCTCGTAGGTTAAACATGATATAACAAAGTCATACATACCTCGCGAGTCTTTGTCTTCATGTTGTCATGGTCATGGAACTTGATTTGTCTTTTGTGATGTACCTGTGTCTTGTTAGCAGACAACATCAACCTCACACAACACCATAATGCATAAGTACAATCATATAGCCCTAATCATACAACTTCCATGATGGTTCTATTTTTCCTCTCAGCAACCCCATTTTGTTTGGGATTGTAGGGAGTGGTTAGTTCCCTCTTAATTTCGTCTTCTTTACAAAAGTCTTCAAAGTCTTTTGAAGTATATTCTCCGCCATTATCTGTTCTGGGAATATTGATTCTCTTTTCTGAGAGATTTTCTATTAGAGCCTTGAACTCTTTGAACTTTCCAAAGACTTCATTCTTACCTTTTAGAAAGTATATCCAAGTTTTCCTTGAATAGTCATCAATGAATGAAAGATAGTATTCAAACCCACTTAGAGAAGTGGTGGGCATTGGTCCACATACATCTGAGTGTATTAGCTCCAAAATTTTCTTAGTGTTTGTTTCACTCTTTGGAAAGGGGTTCTTGACATTCTTCCCTTTCTTACATCCTTTACATGAGCCATCATGATCAGCCTTCAAGTATGGTAATCCTATGACCACCTTGCTTACATAGGGTAAGGCTTTGTAGTTAATGTGAGCTAATCTTCTATGCCATAGCTCACTGGGGCTAGAGATTTCATGAGGAAGGGAAACTTCTGGATGACCCTTGAGCTTATAGAGACCTCCTTCTTCTTCACCAATGACAACTTCATCTTTAATTGATTTTCCTTTGGACCACATGAGTACTTGTCCATCTATGAAAGCCACTCTAAAAACTTTATTATCTAGTGCTGAGATAGAGAGTAGGTTCTTCTTTAAACCTGGTACATATAAAACTTATTTCATTTTTAGGGGTGTTCCAGAATCAAGCTTGTAGCTTGCTTCACCAATTCCCTTGATGGGATATTGATAATCATCTCCTAGAGATACCTTTTGTGGTGAAGAATTTTCTTCAATTCTTGAGAGGGTTTTATTTTGTCTTGTCATGTGCTTTGAAGCACCACTGTCAATGAGCCATGTACCTTCACCAGGAGACACAGATCCAGAGATTGCAGAAAATAGGACATATTCTTCTGGATCTTCTTTCTTT
Source organism: Larix kaempferi (assembly GCA_027924585.1). Taxonomy (NCBI): domain Eukaryota; kingdom Viridiplantae; phylum Streptophyta; class Pinopsida; order Pinales; family Pinaceae; genus Larix; species Larix kaempferi. The sequence goes on along the minus strand of BSBM01001678.1, from coordinate 1,103,531 downwards.
ACTTTAGATATTTTCCTTTGAGGCCTTTCCTCTTCTTCTTCTTCTTCTTCTTCACTAGTAAAGTACAGTCTCTAGCATAATGTCCTAGTTTAAGACAATTAAAACATTGGACTGTGGAGAGGTCTCTTTTTAAGTTTGTTCCTCCTTTCCTTTTGAATCTATGAGAGGGTTGAGACCTTTTGTGGTTCACTTTCTTGAAGTGACCCCTTTTTCCTCTTTTGGTGTGGGTCGCCAAGGCTTGGTCATCCTCTTTGAGAAGAGCTTCTCTGTTGGATACCTTAGCCTCTTCTTGAACACAATCCTCCGATACTACATCAAACTTCATGCTTTCTTTTCTCGCACACATGGTTTGTATGAATGATTCCCAAGGTCTAGTGAGACCATTTAGAGAAGTCATCACAAGTTCATCTTCATCAAGAGTATCACCAATGACATCTAGTTTATCCTTGATTAGAGAGACCCTTGAGAAGTAGTCTTGAATGGATTCTCCTTTGTGCATCTTGGTATTCTTCAACTGAGTCCTTAGGTTCATCTTCCTATTGATGTTCTTTCCTTCATACATCCTTCCTAGGGCATCATACATTTCCTTTGGAGTCTTCTTGGAGGCCACTTGGGGAATCAAGTGGTCTTTAATAGAATCAGCTATGATTATCTTTTCCCTAATCAAATCCTTCCTATGCTTCTCTTTGGCTTCATCTCCTTCCGGTTCTGCAACTTCATCCTTGACATAATGAGCAAGATCATTCTCTTCAAGAATGAGACCAATTCTGTATTTCCATGCCCGAAAATTCTCTATACCTTCAAGCTTGTATTCAAGATTAGTGTTTGGAGCCATATTCTCTTGGGGGAGTCCAAGAGATAAGAGACAGAGTAGTACTTACCTGAAAATATTACCTTTTTACTTTTCCGGATCCTGGGATAGAATTTCTGGTTTATCGCACTTTTGGTCAAACTAGGGTTTGACTTTCCCGGAGTTCTACCCAACCAAAAAGTTTGATCTAGAGCTCAAAAGATTGGTTTTGAGAAGGGCTATCTAGCCATGTAAACAGAATTCAACAATACCAACTTTTTGCTGAAACCAATTTCTGGTTTATCGCACTTTTGGTAAAACTAGGGTTTGACTTTCCCGGAGTTCTACCCAACCAAAAAGTTCGATCTAGGGCTCAAACGATTGGTTTTTCGAAGGGCTATCCAGCCATGTAATCAGAATTCAACAATACCAACTTTTTGCTGAAACCCTAATTTTCACCACAGAGAGAGAGAGAGATATTCTTACCTTGTGAAAGATGTCCTATTAAGGCTAGCTCTGATACCATGTCAAGTTTAAACCAAATAGACTAGCAAGATCACTGAAAGAAACATAATCACAAGATAGACACAGAATTTACCCTTGGAAACCCTCATGGGGTAGAAAACCCAGCAAAGCTTTCCTTAATAAGATGATCAACCAAAATACAAGATGTGCTCCTGTCACGTCCCCATTTTGACCCCCTTCGCATTAAATCGTAAATGATGTAAATATTGTTACTTAATCGTGGTGAGGAGCTCAAGGCCAAGGCCCCACCATTGATTTAGCGTTTTATATATCGGCAATTAAAATAGATGCCTATGGTTCTTGTGCGAGATGGGCACAATGTATATAAGACATCATGTAAATACGAACTTTAATGAAAAATACCCACAACTAGCTATGCAATGCAACAAAAGAGATGGGGCATGATTCTACAAGGAAAAGGGAGGGAAATTATTCAAATCTTGAGCCAATGGTGTTAATCCATGTGTCAATGGGGAAACCCATAAACCACCAACTACCCATTTTGTCTCATGCACCCAATCATTTAATTCTTCCAAGAAATTGGTTAAGGCAGTTAATGCCTTGGAAATGAAGAAGTATGGGCAAGCCATTTTCATGCATGGGCAAGCCATCAACCTGGAAATTCGTGTTTTTGCTTGTTGGGCAAGAAATCACCCACGAAATGGTACCCAAATCCATGGGGAATAGCCAGTCTTCACCCATTTTCACGCAGATAGAGAAGGCTGGGAGTTACAGTCACGTTTTTAAGCAAAAACGCAGGGTTCTCCCTGCCCAAAAACCCGTTTTTGGTTGTGGATAGTAGCTGGGAAGGAGGGGCTGCGATTTGGGACTGTAGGGAGTTCGTTTTGTCCCCGATTTGCCATGGGCGTTTTTCCTAAAAACGTTTTCTGCTACCTGGGCTTTTCTCCAAACCTCCATTGCTCATTTTTAACCTTTCCACGTTCTTCTGAAGCCTAGGGGATCATTTTCATGCTTGTCACTGTACAAACGATTTTCATTATGCCCATAATTGTGTTCTGCTGTTGTGTGCATCCTCAGTTTGGTTTGAACCTGTGAATTGAATTTTTTGGAGTGGTAGTGGACAGAAGTAGCTTGATAAACCTAGTGGGGGAGACAACCTCTCAAGAAGATCAAGAGGGCTTTGGTTACTCTTCTATGCATACCCTGAGAGCACTAGATAGGGAAGGTATGTCTTGAAGGACTGTATAGCAGAGAAAAGAATACTTCCTTGTGCTGGGTGTGTAGGTATTGTGGGTGCCAAGCTAGATAGATCTTGCAAGGTTATCCCTGGCTCTATGTTGGAGCTCACTCGCTTAGCAACTCTTCCTTTCCATCTCCTAGCAGCCTGATAAACCCAATTGTAGATTGGCTTGGCTCATCTTGGAGTATACTTGGCTATGTGTGAGTCTCCTGTTCCCTGGTTCCTTGTAGAGATCATGCCCAGCTCGGGGGTGGCAGTGGTGCTGAGAGATTGAGGAGCACACTGGCCTACAGTTGGGTGGAACGTTGCAGTTGCATAGCCAGTTGCGTGGGACTACTTTTGTATAAGATAAGTATTCTCTTGTGTTAAATTGCAATTACCATTTGATGAATATTATGAATGTATGTGGATGGGTTAAATGAACTTACTTCCGCTGTGATTTTCTTAAAATCATGCATTTCCATATGTCTCTGTTATAATCTGTGAATGCTTATGGGTGAAAGTTTCATGGGGCTAGACGCCCAGTTCAGCATCACGTCTGTTATGCACTTTCATATGTATATTTTCAATTAAAATTGAATGTTTGTTTAATATGTATGGGACTGGATGCCCGATTTAAGTCACGATCCTCTCCATCTAGCTAATGGAATGGGAGGGGACGTGACAGCTCCCTCCTTCTCTATCTCCTTAGCAGACCTCCCAGACAAGTGCGCTACTTTTCTGAGTTGTACAAGTGTCTCTAATGAGGAGCTCTCCTCCTCTATTTATATTAGATCCCGACTGACTAAAAACCCTAATGGGGCCGACCTCTCCTGGAGAAGTCTAATAACCCCTAAAATATAAGATCAGGTCCGACCCCCACATGGTGGGTCTAATAACCCTAGTTACCACAACCCATCGGAGGAAAAATCATCTCCAGATACATAATAGGGTTACCTCGGAGGGATGAAACATCTACCGAATAATAATGTAAAAATATAATATTCTTAGAAGTTACAATATTCAACATCCCCATGGGGAGCACTGGTTATTTTTGTAAAGAAAAAGGACGGGACCCTGAGATTATGTATAGATTACAGGAAATTGAATAAAATGACTATAAAGAACCGATACCCTTTGCCTCGGATTGACGACTTATTCGATCAACTCCAAGGAGAAATTGTCTTCTCAAAGATAGATTTAAGATCCGGTTACCATCAGGTACGAATCAAGGATGAAGACATCTTCAAAACAACCTTCCAAACTCGTTATGGTCATTATGAGTTCGTTGTGGTTCCATTTGGCTTAACAAATGCACCTGCAGCCTTCATGAGCCTAATGAATAATATTTTTAATGATTACTTGGATAAGTTCTAGTTGTCTTCATTGACGACATTCTGATTTATTCAAAGAACGAACAGGAGCACGAAGAGCATTTAAGAATAGTATTGAAGGTTTTAAGAGAACAAAAGTTGGTTGCTAAGTTCAGCAAGTGTGACTTTTATAAAGACAGAATTCATTATCTCGGACACGTAGTGTATAAAGAAGCAATCTCGGTCGACCCCAATAAAATTAAGGCTATTATGGAATGGACAGTCTCTAAAAATGTAACCAACATAAGGTCTTTTATGGGGATGACAAGGTACTATCGGAAATTCATTAAGGGTTTTTCGAAAATAACTTACCCCATACTTTCACTGCAAAAGAAAGGTAAAAGGTTTGACTAGAATGAAAAATGTATGGAAAGTTTTAATAAACTAAAACATCTTTTAACTATTGCTCCTATTTTGAAAATTGCCGACCCATTAAAAGATTTCGTCGTATGCACGAATGCATGTAACGAAGGATTAGGCGGAGTACTAACTCAAGAAAATCATGTCATAGCTTATTAATCTCGAAAATTAAAAGATCATGAAAAAAACTATGCTACGCATGATCTGGAACTTGTTGCAATTATACACGCCTTAAAAATATGGCGACACTATTTAATCGAAAGAAGATTCTTACTTATGTCAGATAACGTAAGCTTAAAATACTTATTTGAACAACAGAATTTAAATGCTAGACAAGCCCGGTGGCTGTCCTTTTTAAGCGAATATGACTTTGAAATAAAACATATAAAGGGCAAAGAAAACAAAGTTGCAGACACTTTAAGGCATCATGCAAACTTGTTGTATGCAAGCATCAATTACGAATCTGATATGGAAAGACAGATTTTAAATGTGGAAAATTTTGATAAAGAATACCAGATTTTAAAAAATAAAAATGCTGAAAATAAAATTGATCAGTTAAAGACTAATTTCCGTATTAACGAAAGAGGTTTATTGTTGTTTAAAAGCAGAATTTACATACCCAATTCTGCAGAAATCAAGTTAATTGTTTTAAATGAATTACATAAGCAACCCTATTCAGGGCACCCAGGGTATCAAAAGATGATCACCATGGCCAGAAAGGATTTCTATTGGCCAAACATGAAAAGAGAAATAGCAGAATACTTAGCTCACTGCTTGAAATGCCAACAAGTCAAGGATGAACACCAAAATCTGGTAGGATTGTTGCAGCCATTACCCGTTCCAAAATGGAAATGGGAAACGATCAATATGGATTTTATAACTGGCTTACCAAGAAATTTCAGACAAATTAAGCAAAGCTGCTCACTTTATTCCTATGAAGTCTACATATAAAGCTGTTAACATTGCAGATATTTTTATGAATGAGATATTCAAGAGGCTGCATGGCATACCAAAGGTGATAATCTCTGATAGAGACGCAAACTTTACAAGTAATTTCTGGAAAGCATTATTTAAAGGTTTGGGAACCCAGTTGAATTTCAGCACTGCATACCATCCACAAATGGATGGGCAGACTGAAAGAGTCAACCAAATTTTGGAAGACATGCTGAGGATGTATGTTATGAACACACTCGGTGCAATGGGAGCACCTTAGTCTAGAAGAAGCTACTTGGGAGCTAGAGAGCGATATGCGGGAGGCATTTCCTAACTGATTCCAAGAAGATCCTATGGATGAATGAATAAATAATGTAACACCGAGGACAGTGTTACCTTCTAAGGGGAGGTGTATGTAACGCCCCCAAAATAATAAACATTCTAATTATTTCTGCTACTAAAAGAATATTGAGAAAAATTATTATTTTGACTGAGAAGTCAAAATGAAAACAAATTGTATTGAGATATTATTTTTATTTAATATAATAAAAAAGGAGACAAGGATGGATCTAGCTATTGAAGAGTGTCTGCTGAACTACTTGAGGAAAAAGACAAGTGGCAATGTTGTTAAAGATGCAGGAGGCGTCATCCCTAAATATCAGGTCACCACTCCTAGTTGAGTGCTAAAGAATAGGAGGATCATAAATGACGAAGTCCTAGGAAAACTACTATAAAAACTAGGTCCATGAGCAGCATGAGGCTAGCATTGGACAGGGATTGATAATTTTAATGCAAGAGATGGTGCACAGAGAATTTTACTCAGATAGTTCAACAGACGAGCTCGGGGGTTCTGGAGCTTAAGTGCTCTAGGAAATGGTTGAGTGGAACAACAAATCCACTCCTTGTTTCCCACATTGGTATCAGGTTCTTATGTTGTTTCTGTTAGTAATTTTTGTTTGGAATTAGAGTCCTATCTAGAAATTGTTCAGTTTGTCTGGAATGTTATGTTAGTTGGAGATTGATATTTAATTAGGGTTTTAGAATCTTCTCTAACCTAGCATGTTAGATTTTTGTTTTCGATAGTTTCTAGTTTTCCCCTTCCCTTTTCACATAGATCTTTTAGCAATCAAATACATAGTTAGAAATTTACATATAATAAAGATTTTGCATTATTAGTTGAGGAACTAATATTTCTTTTAAATATAGAATCCTAGAATTAAGAATTATATTACGTACCTAATAGATAATACATTCAAGGAGGTATCTCTTATTTTAGAAAAGAATTCTATAGATCATAATTGCGTTCTATAATAAAAGAACTGTTTTCTTTTCTAGTACTGTCTTGTAGTTTAGAATCTTTTCTTTCATCGAAACCTTTTCCCTTTTTTTATGCATCAAACCAAATGAGAAATCTTAAGAACTAAACACTTCATTTTCTTTAGAATCTGGAAATTACTTAAAAACACAGTAATTCCTTGAAAACAAATTTAGGGTTTTACTCTCTTGTTTAAACGTTGTTAATAAAAGTATTATTTTCTAGCTTCAAGTTCTAGATTTCACCTTTCACCTTCACAGCATTGTTTTTCTTATATTTACCAACGAAATTATTTTATCTACAGAATTGGGCGTTATTCTTATAACGACTCCTCTAAAAACAGAGTCACGCTTGAGGGAGTAAATCCACTACTAATGTGGCTTCCCTCATAGATGCAAACACAGAACTATCAGTTAATTTAACTAATGAATGTATTATTTTTTTATATAACACTGTATTATATTCATACAACAGATCTAGATATCAAACTCGATAGAGTTAGGTTGTAATCATAAACATTTTTTCCCTTTTTCTTATCATGGAATATGTTGAAGTTACGGTTAAGGACATGGATATAGTTTCTCCAGTTATACATTGCATTTGTAAGTAGAATAGAGTAATTCTGAAAACACATTTACCCTTTTGTTTTCATTATCAATAAAAACGACAGAGTGGGTTCGCACCTTCAAATTTCGTTTTAGGGTTTTTAAACTTTGACATTGTATTAAGTTCCTTTTGTTTTTTTTACAAGAGAAAAACCTTGCGAATTCAATTCAAGGATATGGCTTACAGCCATCCCTAACGTCTTTCCAAAATTAAAACTTCTATCTATTTATAGAGACATAAGGAAAAATTGACTAAACAAACATTGCTAAAATCCGAATTTCATTATCTCGAAAATCTCATTCCCTTGAACATCCAAACAACATAATCCAATGAAACATTCTTTTTAAGGAATGAAACTGAAAGAGTTTGTTTACAATGGTATGGATTGGGTGAAACCCCAGGTCAGGCTTTTATCCATCATGCAGAAGCTACAGTGGCTTCGCGGTTTCAAAATGAAACAGGCCAATCCCATTAATGGATTACACTTGCTCAAAATTTAAAAGATAAATATAAATTACTTTCAAGTGCAACATTCAACCCAAATTTTTATATATATATATAACCCTGCTATTTATTTTTTTGAGAAATGCCAATAGTCTGGAGTCGCAATAGTTCTTATTTTGCAGAATCGAAACTTCACCTACAAACAAGAACAAACCCTCTTGCTAGGGGACTTGTCGACAGCCATGGCTTACCTGGTAAGTTGAACTCGACGCCATTAAAGACCTCCCTTTAAGCATGGTAGTCCCCTTGTTACCTATAAAGACAAGGATGCAACTTTTAGAAAACGACAGTTAGATATTTTTTTTTAAAACTTTAACAGCTGTACAGGGTTCATAGTATTGTTATCTTACCTTCTTTCGAATGTTGCAACCAACCAGATTCTCTTAAGACCTATATCGTGACCCTCGTGTGTAGTAGAAAAGAGCTCCTCGGCCATGGTGGCCTAGAGCCCTCTTCTTTCGCTAGTCTTTTTGCCTAATTGTGTTACAAACCCTCGAATTCTCCTTTTGGACAGTGTAAGGACTACATTAAATGCACCATTCTGTCCTCCACTCAAGCCTTTTACCCTTCAAGCGTTTTTGTCATAAATTTACTTTTAATGCTTTAGTACTTGCTTAAAGATGTCGAAATCACTGTAATAATATAGGTTGGATAATCAATTTCTAATGTTAAGAGTTCGTTAGGGGAAAGCAAATTTTATTCCGTTGAGTTATCACTTAGGACTTCCATCATTGATAAAGTCCAAACCCCCTATGCTTTAAATCTTTCTCGTAATCAAGTGTTAACTCAAGCCCTGGTCACTTTGAAGTTCAGCTGCATCCACCTGCAGACCCTCTTCCACATAGAACATTAGTGTGTGTTAGCTTTCAAGCTAAGTAAACGAGGGGGTCCAAAGAATTTTGCTTAGGCTGAAGGTTGTTCAAAGACTTTCCACCAACTAGGACTCTAACATAAATGAAGCAGCATATCTTTCTCTTTTATAAATGCCTCTTCGGAGTGTTTTTCATAATGCAGCTAAGTTAAATGGATTCAAAACTTACAATCACACAAGGTAATAATTTAGACCCTTGATTATTGAAATGGTGCACAATTTACTATATATTAATCTTTACATTTCTACGTGAGAAAAGTAGTAACTAGAATTTGAAGGTTTATAATTAAAATTAGGTTGAAATTCAGTTATGTTGTGAATAAGAAATTTTTTTATTTTATGAAATTTAGGGTTATTACAATTATATGTAATTATTCAAAATTTTAACATCTCATTCATTATTTATTGAAAACTTTAAAAATAAAAATTAAAACTACACAAATCTATTTTTATAGAAAATGACTTTAAAAAAATGAGAATAAAAAAACTACATAAATTTACTTTTTGATAAATATCAAATACTAAAAAATAAAATAAAATAACAATTACATATAAAATAAAACTTAAATAAAAACCCGAATGCGGGTGCTCCTCCTGTCGACACCATGCACAATGCCAACCGCGAACAGCTTCCACCTTGCACTGTTGCACGTGGCAACGTCGGGACGACCCTTCACATGCATGGACAGGTGGACGAGATGATCGCAGTCGTACATCTGTCCACCAAGACCGAGGATCACTCCACCACCGTGAGCGCCGACGCTTATTTAAGATCATGGGACGAAGAGAATGGTGACGATCCACTCCCGCGTGTTTAGAATGACGTCCTCCCTTGGTGACTAAGTCCTGCATTCAATTCTGCCACCTTCCTCGAGGTTGAAAAACTGTAACATTTATGGCCTCAGCTCCTTAAAACACCCTGGCAACATGCATTATGTTTCCACCGTCGAATTCAGGCTTCTCTCTGAAAATTATTGTGTAGAGCTTGAAATCTTAGGGGTGGCTTACTCTGCGATTCTCAGAGCAATGAAAATTCACAATAGGGGGATCTCTCATCGAGGCAGTGGCAGGAAAAGCTCTAGTCGTAGGCCCAAGGTCGCCATGGACTGGTCGTGCATGGATGGTTATGCTCCACAAATCTCTGTAAGAACTCGAAGCCTTATCGACGGGTGGGAGGCTCGTAAGGTGGCTGCTCTCCTTGCCTCTGGCAGTAATGGAGGCACCATTAATCATTACTGGTTGCTCAAGAACATGATGAGCAACCTCATAAAGGAAATGGAATCTAGTTGGCAAGCCAACTACAGTATTGTCAGGAATAGCAATGCCAGTCTAAAAGAGGCAGCATACCACTCTAACACGCTGGACACCAATATGACCTGGGACATCTTTACCCTGGGCAACAATTCTGAACCTGCCAAGTAGGATAACAAGGAAAGTGACGCTGCCAAAGCCCCTGCCACTGGGTCTGCAAAGAAACTCTCCAAGGTTAAGAAGAATAGAGGCTCCACCTCTGCAAACCCCCGCCCATGACGCTGTTCGTGATGTTGATCGTGATTTTGTTCATGATGTTGTTGTTCGTGATGCTGCGCGTGGTGCTGCCTTGGATGACACGCATTCTCCCAGGTAACCCTCTCCAACTCTGCCCCCTCCGGGCATCTTTGAGGATTTCTATGCACCCTACCCCATCCTTGAGGAAGAACGAGAGAACTCGCCTGCAAAACGCTAATGGGAAGGCCATAGCCCCTGGTCATCTCTGTGACTATCAGCTTCTCTATTTTTATTTTTTGTATGGTCTAGTTTATGGTTCTATCAGTATTTATTTTTGCAACAAGTCCCAATTTTTTATGGGCAGACCATACTCACAGGGTCTTCATTTTGTATTATGTCATTTATTTCAGTGTTTTTGAGCATTTGGGCTATACTGCTCACAATGTATATTCTGCTAATGTTAATTACGCAATATTCATAAGGCACATTATTTTTTGTTCGAATGATGGTAAATTATTTTCTTTGATTCACAATTATTTTTTTGTTCGAGGGATGGTAAATTTATAAGAATTTGAAAAAGTATTTTAAATTTTTTTTATTAGTCGGGCCATGTTTTGGAGTTTTATATGGAGTTTTATTTTTTGACTGTACCTAACTCGTATCAATATTTTTAATGTGGTTCGAATTTCAGTACAACAACTGCCAATACAACCATATTTTGCTACTATGCACTTGTCTTATCCTAATGCAAACGATAAACCATCAAATTTGAGTAGGGTTGGAGTTAATTTTTAAGACTAAATCATCATACCAACCGGTGGAAATTTCAAATTTCTGGGCATGTTATTCATTGTGGCAATTGCAGTCGAAGTGACGAAAAATCAATGTCAACCATTGCAACTGAGCAACAGGGTCCCCCCAACTACTAACCTGAGTGAAAGCGTGGACGGAAAGAGGGGGGTAGAGAGGTCCCTCTCGGCGAGCATAAAGCCCGTTGTGCAAGTGGGGTGCATACAGTGCTGGAATTTGGTTTTTATTGTACCCGTCAAACTTTTTATTTTTTACGTTTTGGGTGTATATATCACCTGTCGTGATCACGTTTTGTTTAAATTTTTACCCGTCAATAATGAAGTCTTGCCAAAAAATTTACCTTTCAATAATTAAATTTTCTTAATTTTTTCTTCAAAACAACATTTATTTTCTCGACATTTTTACATTAAAATTAAAATGATAATTATTAATATCTATCATAGTCCATTAACTTGATTTTTATTTATTTTATATATCATTTATGTACTAAATTAATATTATATAAAAATATAACTTAAACTAAAAAAAATATGAATACACATCATAATAAAGCATAAATAAACATAAAAATGGATATTTAATTTCACACAATTGTACTTATAAAATTAAAATAAATATCACATAATTATTTTTTTTGCAAAATTGATGTCATAAAGCTGGACAAATACATAGTTTGATATTCTTAGCAAATATCATGAATTCTCCTTTCTTTTCCACTACGCCAAATCTCATAAACTCTTTGCCACTCCACTTCTGATATGTCTGGACCTGCTAATGATATACGCATTAATGCATCAAGTGTGTTTACTGACAATTTTGTTCTTTTGATATCTTTGATCACATTTTGCTTTGAAAACCCTCGTTCACATGCAACGGTACTCGCTGGTATGACAAGTACTGACTGCCATAATTTTAACATATTTGGATACCTGAAATGCCAATCTTCTGTCTGAGAAAATACCCTCCATGCATCCTTCATGGAGAATCTTTCTCCATTTAAATTAAGCACGTCAATGAATTCATATAATTCTCTTTCACAAGCTGCAATGTCAAACACTGGTATGCTATCACATCCACTACATATTTTATGATGCAAATGAGAGAAGAGTATTTCAAGCCAATGCTTTGCATTAGTCTCTCTCATACAAAGATATGAAGGATAATGACAAGGGATAAATATTCTTGCTGCATTAAAAAGATGAAGATCTAGAAATCTTGAATTGAAACTATCAACCAATGCCTGAACATAATTCCTTGTAAGTTGTTTGCAACTTTCAAGGGATCCATCAATGCAATTCACCATTGGTTGTGGCATTTGTTCATCCTGGATTGGAATATACAATAAATCATGTCTATGATTTGTTCCCTCTTTATCAACATTTTGAAGGAATCCATCTGCTAAATCTTTCAAAAATTTAGAAAGATGAATTGTGCCTTCTGCAAAAGAGTTTGACCTGCAAAAATTTCTTTTAAGAGTATTTAATGTATGGTCAATGGCTATTCCAAGAGATGTGACATCCACATTATCCTCTTGGAATTTTTTGTTTAGCTTATTTAACTCCTTCAAAACATCAGCGAGCATATTCAAACAAAATTGAACAGAGAAAATCCTTGCCTTATGGTACCATGAGTTCTTTTTTTCCTTTTTCCATAAACTCAGTATAGCAGGCATCAATGTAACAAGTCTTTCAACTACTTCACCCCTAGATAACCATCGAATCCCATGGATTTGCAGAACCTGTAAGGATTCTAACTCCATTACTTCTAATAAAGAAATGAGTTCATTATTTCTCTTTGCTAAATTCCCAACCCATGAATACACTTTGTTTGCTAATTTCTCAACATATAAGAATTCTGGTATCTTTTTTGAAGCATCTGAAGCTGCAAGTGCCTCACGGTGAGCAATGCAATGGGTACCAATCAGATTTGGTAGCTCTTTTTTAGTAATGAAACAAACCCATTTTCATTTCCAACCATCGATGATGCACCATCAGTAGAAACTGCTATCAATTTCTCATTCTTTAACTTTCTTATTTCTTTTAGATTGGTGACTGTATCAAATACTGTCTTTTCTTTTCCATCAGGCACCCTAATAAGTTTCATAACTTGCGAGATTGGAAAGCCTAATCCTTTTGAATCTAAAAATGTTGAGTACACAACAAGATGTTGTTACAAACCACGATCTGTACTCTCATCCAACATCAGAGAGAAAAATGGACTATCCAACATTTTTTTAACTTGTACCTCTTCAAGGTAATCTGAGATAGAATGAACAAACTCGGTTGCAGTTTTCCTATTTATGTAGGAAGAATACTCCACTCAAGAAGGCATATTAGGTGTCTGTAAATGCATTTGAAGTTGACAAAGATCTTCATATGTAGCTATGGAAATGTCTTTTCTTGCAATGAAATATGCTAATTTCATGGTGGTTATCACCCTATCCCTGTTGGCTTCATCTATAACCACTACATGTTCTCGATAGGCTTTGCCAACCTTTCTATTTCATACAAGTTTCTCTGAAAAGATGTTTGATGATTAATAGATTTTGAATGAGTTATCACAGCATCATACTGAATTGTATTGCACCCACTTCCATTACCCCATGGACCTTGAACCTTATACTTCTCACACAATTTACATTTCATGCGAGTATTTCCTTCTTCAACAATTATACTATACACCCAAGGGTGTTTTATCTTCCACTCTTCTCTAAATTCACGTTTTGTGGTAGTGGAAGTCTTCCTTTTTCGTCGACCAATAGATTTTCCCTCTTGAATGTTCTCATCATGACCAAACATTTCTAAATCATCAACAAAGTCTTCATCTATGTCTTCATTAAGTTCATCATTCAAATCAGCAATATTTGAGGTGTTTCCAACATTATGTTTTGGTATTGTAGAATATCCAAAAAAATTATCCAGAGTTTCCTGACCCTTCTTTTTTGGAGGCATTTTTAGCTGTATAATTTACCTACACATGAAACAATAATCATAAAAACAATAAGACTAAGGAAACAATTTTTTTAAGTAAAATTGAAATAGAAAAAATGGATAAATCACCTTCATAACTTTTAAATTCAGTTAATTAAAAATAAAACAATTTATTCTACAATGTGTCTAGATTTTATTTACGACTTGTAAAGTTCTAGTCATTTTTAATGATTTTATCATCTTTTTTCTTATAGTACTGATACACAATTTTGAAAGAATGGGAAAGAGAACAAATTCATAACATGCAAGAATATCATATTTATGTTGTTGTTGAAGAGAACTTAAGTTAAATGTGTAGATACAAGGGAACTATAGAAGCAAAGCAGGGGCCATAGTTTGACATAAATATTATTCATGAAAATAGTTGAATATAGATTTCAATTAGCTACATGTTTAGAACTTTCAATCCTAGAGTAATGAATTGAAACATGGTAAATAGAGACTATATGTGTGTACATGACACTAATAAATAGACAAGAAATAACACAACATTCACGAGAATACAAAAAATGCCATTAAACTCTTAATCAATTCACTGTCTATTTACATATAAACATGTGATTAACAATGACATAAGTATGATACACAAAAACAATGATATTGCCTCTAATTGTGATGATATTACCTATTACCTTTACCTAAATGACTTATCTATCACACTTATTATCCATGCATGAATATTATATAATCTACTATAAATATATTATATAATCTAAAAGCACTACATTAGTTAGGTTTAGATTTTCTAACATTGTTTACTGATGGCCATCTCTTCTTCTTGGCTTGACTAGTTTATGTCAAAGTGTCCTAGCCTCTAGGTGAATTCAAGCTGCCCTTTTGCATATAGTATTTCCTGTAATAAAGAATGGAGACTATAACTGCTATAGTATTTATTTAAAATGCAGCTTACCTTATTTTTTTATATCAATGCCACTTATGAATAATGTTGTCAAAGCCTTATTGCAAAAGAAAGAGCCTTTATATTTCACAAAGGAACCTTATTCACACTAACAAAATTTTAATATGAGCTTTCTGTTCTAAGGGAGCCATTACCTATACTTGCAAGATTCTTTTCTGTGGTCGGTCGAATGTTATTTTTTTTAAAGTTAAACGTTAATTTGGATGTTAAGTTGGGGTTATCATATTAGGTTCAAAAGAGGAAATAGGGGCAAGTTCTGTTTTTGGGTATTGACCAGCCTTTTCACATGAATTCCTGAGTTTGCATTGGTGTTTGTTCATTGGCAAGCAAGTAAACCTCCATAACACTATTGGTCAACTACTCAGATATGGATTTTGGGTTGATCATTATTGGGACAGTTAGTGGGATTAAGGACAGTATGGGGAAAAACGATGGAAGGAAGACAATTAATATCTTTAAGATTGGATTTATAATAAAGCATAGTATCAATCACATTACTAGGAATTAGACAAATTATGTGGAGAAGGCAGAATATTTACTCGAAGTAGTTGGAATTAAGTGAATTTATAGAGTAAAGGAGTTTATGGCTATCTGACATGACAAGCTATGACTAGAACTGCATGTAGGTGTAAATGTGTAGATTTCATGTTAAGGGTTTATTTCAACGCGAAAAGTGTCATTCCCCAAAGAGAATTGAGGCAAGAAATGGAAAACGTCTGGTATGAGAGCGTGCATAACTTCTTTATGGATTTCTGATCTCGGTAAAAGGAAAATTTAAGACAATGATAAACAAGATGAGATTCGAATATGGAACAACGTGGAAACGAATTCATATCAGTGTGATAAATTTCTTTAATTGTTTTCACATCTCAGTTAAAAGACAATTTCAAATGGATAGACAGAGGTGAAGGGATGAAATCGGATCCCTGACAGTGTGGATATCATTTAAATAACTAGAGGTTTATGCAACCACTAGAGGAACAGAGATCGGCATGTCTCAGAGTATCAGAAGGTGGATCTCAACGAATTGCAATAGGGCTGGATCGATCTAAATTTAAGAGGTATGGAAGTTATCTGGATCTCAACAAAATTGCAGGCAAGGTTAAAATAATCAATACACAAAAACCAACTTAATCAGGATGTAAACAAAAATTTATATAAACTCATACCCAAATCGACATCTGACAAAACAATTCTGGAAACGTTAAACGAGATGCCAACAAAATTTTTAAATGAACTTATACCCAAATCGCCTTTTGTTTAGAAAAAAAATTCTGGAATTAGCTAAATGAGATGCAAATAGAGTTGAATATTCTTATACCCGGATCGACTCTTGTTCCAGAAGGTTCAAGCATTAAGTTTTGAGATAGTAGATTCAGGAAATTGACTTAGGTTTATGAACAGAGGTCAGAGAAAAAGTGACAATTGGTGGTTGATTATTTCTCTAAGTGAGTCTTAGTAGCAAAGCATTAGTTTCCACTTA
The DNA here is from genome assembly GCA_027924585.1 of Larix kaempferi. Taxonomy (NCBI): domain Eukaryota; kingdom Viridiplantae; phylum Streptophyta; class Pinopsida; order Pinales; family Pinaceae; genus Larix; species Larix kaempferi. Next base: position 1,087,384 of record BSBM01001678.1, on the reverse strand, counting down.
TCTGTATGCTCGGTTGGAATGATTTACATAGGTGCCTGAGTCTGGGTCGCTTAACAGGTAGTGAGACAGAGTATAACCCAGATTTCGTATTCAAAAATCAACGCTATAATTCCAACAGAAACCAAGATCTAGACTTTAATTACTATGCCATCACGCTGATGAAATCAAAGGAAGAGTAGGCATGGCAGTGGATACCCACGAGATGGATTCATGATGGCGTGACATTGACAGAGATGTGATCGAGGGTGCAAGGTGTAAACAGAAAAAGGGTGAGAATAATGCACAGGTATCGATTTTTGTACAGAGAACCTGTATCGCATTCTCCATTCAAGAATTTTTCAGACATGGTTTTTAACTAAAGATGCAAGATTTGATCTTGAAATATCTCTGGAGATGGAATCAGATGCTCGTGGATGGCAGGGCATATAAATCAAGGTAAAACGATTGGGCAGTAAAACAAAATACAAGCCTAGACATACACGGATACCACGACTTGTGTTTAGTTAACCAGAGATTTTATAAAATTGGTACAGAGTATCGACTTCTTGGAAATGTTTGAATCAGGTTCTTTTAGCCATGACTGTAAGTTTTCCTCTAAATGAACCAGATCTAATGCGGTAGGCTAGTCCAGAACTCTATCTCCATTAGCAAAGCTCGGATTCATAATCCATTTTTAAATGATAGAGATCTAAAAGAAAGAAAAAAAAAATAGGGCGATCTGTTTGATGTTCGACAGAGATCAATAGTACAGGGTGATCCAATTTAAATTCGACAGAGATCTAAAAAAAAATAAGATGATCCCATTTAAATTTGGCAGAAATATGAAAGAATGGGGTTACAGACCGCAGTTTCTTGCTCAGTAAATACCTATCTCCCCTATTAAGCAGATAATACCTCTTAGCTTAAACATTAATAAATATGCCTACTTCGCATAATATCATATGTTTTCAACCTAGTTACTGCTATTGAAGAGCCTTATTCAAGTTGGATCAGGCACCTACGCTACGCTATGAGGTTGGGGGGCCAGGGGCTTTCGGTTCTGGTGAATTAGAAAAGCATCTCATAGGGGGTAGTTGCTTCATATCCATTATTTTCAGTCCCAGACTCTCAACGTCAACGCAAATTTGATAAACATAGCCAGTTAATGATCCAGGATTAGCTTCAGCATTCGCTTTAGAAGCACCACTAGCAGAAGAATAAAAGGTAAAGCCAAAGGCGGTTAAGCAAAAAGAGCGAGATAATGAAGATATATAAATTTGTTGCAGATCGAGTGGGTATTACGAAATGATCAACTAGATTTTTCAATATAACGAAACTTATATGAAAGTCCTGCGAATGTTTTGTAAAAAAATTCTTGAAATGGGTGTTGAAGTTGAAGAAATAATCGGAATTTTTTTTTACGAAATTATGGGTAATATGATTGTTACAAGGAATTTGTCTGAGACAAATGTAAAGGATATCAACAATAAACTTTAACACGGAAGATTTCTGGAAAATAAACTTTAGATTACAAAAATAATCTATAAAAAATAATTTATAGATGGAGTTGTGAATTACCTGTGGATAGTGATAATGTTTTTGAAAGTTATGTCTCTAGAGTCCAGACTCCAAGACTTTAGATGTAGCTGCAAGCCTGCATCAATTTCAATCCTGATTCCCGAGTCTAGCTTCCAACTTCCAGGAACTTCCAACTTCAATGGACAATGATAATTGAGCCGTAGCACTGAAATTTGTAGTATGACTGTATTTATAATGTAGATAAAGATTCATGCTCATTGTAATTTGTAATAATAGAAAAATAAAAAAAGTAATGGAATTGGAAACATCAATGAGTTAAATGAGCTTTTCTTTTTCTATGAAAAAACAATCCAATTTCAAAATTTGCAATAGAAAAGAATAGAAATAATACTAATTTAATATATGAAAAATATTCATAATACTAGTAATATCAAATATGTGATACTAGTAAAATAATGACGTTTTAGAAATTTTATTACCCTTCAAAAAAACTTTTAAATGATAAATCTAGCCTTCAAACAAGACGGTTAACTAAAATTTTTAACCGTATTTGACGGTCAAAATGCTTCATGACGGTCATTTTTCCCGTCAAATTCCATCACTGGGTGCATAAATAATATTGGCACGGTTTCCTAATAATATGTATGTGGACCCTCTAATCCAGTGGATAGATGACGGAGGAGTAAATACAAATGAACGAGACTCGCTGGACCCCAGACTTAGTTAGAAATCTGAATCTTGCCTGGCTCCCATTTGTTTTTTTTAAACATGGAAACAACAACTTTATAAGGGTATATCCAATAGCCGGCAAGCTAGATACATAAAGTTGTGACTCAACCGATCATTTACCCTTCAAGCCTTGTCACAACTACTCAATGAACAACCCTACCCCGCAGGTTTTAAACTGTAACCTCCTTGGAAATAACACATATTCTTAACTATTAAAGCTACTTAAATGTTCTGTCTTACTCCCAACTCCCAATTATTACTCAAAAATTGACCTATAGAGCCAGGGCAACAACAGGCATTGGCTGGCACGAAGGCAGGCGTTCCATTTTCTGTACTAGTGGTGTTTTATATATGGTTTTGTATACATTCCTCTCAAACAACATGAGGCTGAGTCCCTTACCTAATATAATAATTTATAATTTAGAGATCAGATGAGCATGACATCAAGAAATGTCGCGTCTATGTCTCTCGATGGCTGCAAGGTCTCTGAGTGCATGAGTCCCTATCATTAATTAATGTGGGAACGGTATTCGGTCTAAGGATTCAAGGTTGTCTGTTATGATGAGCTTGCACGGTCGAGCTAAGAGGTATTTTGCTCCAACAACTGTGCCAATCAGAAATAGATGGTCCCACTGTGATGTTAGGCTTAGGTTTGGCGTACTGTCTTATGGACATTGAAATTAACCCTACCATTTTTAGTCAGAGGATTGCCTTTGCATCCAGTTCTGGCAGCGATGATCCCATTTTTAGCTAGAGGATTACCTTTGCATCCAGCTCTGACAGTGATGAACCCAGCCGCCAAAATCAGTTCGCTAGTGATGATCCCAGCCACCAAAATCAGTTCGCTAGATATGAAGCTCAAGGGACGACGGTGAACGAGGCAATGAAGGATGACTATTCCATCGACCACAAGCAAAACGATGAAATGGGCAGCTCTAGGACACAAGAACTCACCCCTTCGGTCACGGGCTTCTCAGAAAACGGAAGACATCTGGAGTGTGAGAAACTTCCATTCAAGGATTGGGTTTTGGAGAGATCCAGGGAAAAGAACTTCCGAGGGATTGTAAGATTGGGCAGTGGAATAAGTGTAGTACCGGGATCCAGTGATGGAATTTGACGAGAAAAATGACCGTCATGAAGCATTTTGACCGTCAAATACGGTTAAAATTTTTAGTTAACCGTCTTGTTTGAAGGCTAGATTTATCATTTAAAAGTTTTTTTGAAGGGCAATAAAATTTCTAAAACGTCATTATTTTACTAGTATCACATATTTGATATTACTAGTATTATTAATATTTTTCATATATTAAATTAGTATTATTTCTATTCTTTTCTATTGCAAATTTTCAAATTGGATTGTTTTTTCATAGAAAAAGAAAAGCTCATTTAACTCGTTGATGTTTCCAATTCCATTACTTTTTTTATTTTTCTATTATTACAAATTACAATGAGCATGAATCTTTATCTACATTATAAATACAGTCATACTACAAATTTCAGTGCTACTGCTCAATTATCATTGTCCATTGAAGTTGGAAGTTCCTGGACGTTGGAAGCTAGACTCGGGAATCAGGATTGAAATTGATGCAGGCTTGCAGCTACATCTAAAGTCTTGGAGTCTGGACTCTAGAGACATAACTTTCGAAAACATTATCACTATCCACAGGTAATTCACAACTCCATCTATAAATTATTTTTTATAGATTATTTTTGTAATCTAAAGTTTATTTTCCAGAAAGCTTCTGTGTTAAAGTTTATTGCTGATATCCTTTACATTTGTCTCAGACAAATTCCTTATAACAATCAAATTACCCATAATTTCATAAAAAACATTCCCGAGTATTTCTTCAACTTTAGCACCCATTTCAAGAAAAATTTTACAAAACATTCGCAGGACTTTCATATAAGTTTTGTTATATTGAAAAATCTAGTTGATCATTTCGTAATAACCACTCGATCTGCAACAAATTTATATATCTTCATTATCTTGCTCTTTTTGCTTAACCTCCTTTGGCTTTACCTTTTATTCTTCTGCTAGTGGTGCTTCTAAAGCGAATGCTGATGCTAATGCTGGATCATTAACTGGCTATGTTTATCAAATTTGCGTTGACGTTGAGAGTCTGGGACTGTAAATAATGTATATGAAGCAACTACCCCCTCTGAGATGCTTTTCTAATTCACCAGAACCGAAAGTCCCCGGCCCCCCAACCTCATAACGTAGCATAGGTTCCTGATCCAACTTGAATAAGGCTCTTCAATAGCAGTAACTAGGTTGCAAACATATGATATTATGCGAAGTAGGCATATTTATTAATGTTTAAGCTAAGAGGTATTATCTGCTTAATAGGGGAGATAGGTATTTACTGAGCAAGAAACTGCGGTCTGTAACCCCATTCTTTCAGATTTCTGCCAAATTTAAATGGGATCGTCTTATTTTTTTTTTTAGATCTCTGTCGAATTTAAATTGGATCACCCTGTACTATTGATCTCTATCGAACATCAAACAGATCGTCCTATTTTTTTTTCTTTCTTTTAGATCTCTATCATTTAAAAATGGATTATGAATCCGGGCTTTGCTAATGCAGACAAAGTTCTGGACTAGCCTACCACGTTAGATCTGGTTCATTTAGAGGAAAACTTACAGTCATGGCTAAAAGAACCTGATTCAAACATTTCCAAGAAGTCGATACTCTGTACCAATTTTATAAAATCTCTGGTTAACTAAACACAAGTCATGGTATCCGTGTATGTCTAAGCTTGTATTTTGTTTTACTGCCCAATCGTTTTACCTTGATTTATATGCCCTGCCATCCACAAGCATCTGATTCCATCTCCAGAGATATCTCAAGATCAAATCTTGCTTCTTTAGTTAAAAATCATGTCTGAAAAATTCTTGAAGGGAGAATGAGATACAGGTTCTCTGTACAAAAATCGATACCTGTGCATTATTCTCACCCTTTTTCTGTTTACACCTTGCACCCTCGATCACATCTCTGTCAATGTCACGCCATCATTACTCCATCTCGTGGGTATCCACTGCCCTGCCTGCTTTTCCTTTGATTGCATCAGCGTGATGGCATAGTAATTAAAGTCTAGATCTTGGTTTCTGTTGGAATTATAGAGTTGATTTTTGAATACGAAATCTAGGTTATACTCTGTCCCGCTACCTGTTAAGCGACCCAGACTCAGGCACCTATGTAAATCATTCCAACTGAGCATACAGATAACTGGAAACTAATGCTTTGCTACTACGACTCAATTAGAGAAATAATCAACCACCAATTGTCACTTTTTCTCTGACCTCTGTTCGTAAACCTAAGTCAATTTCCTGAATCTACTATCTCAAAACTTAACACTTGAACCTTCTGGAACAAGAGTCGATCCGGGTATAAGAATATTCAACTCTATTTGCATCTCATTTAGCTAATTCCAGAATTTTTTTTTTAAACAAAAGGCGATTTGGGTATAAGTTCATTTAAAAATTTTGTTGGCAACTCGTTTAACGTTTCCAGAATTGTTTTGTCAGATGTCGATTTGGGTATGAGTTTATATAAATTTTTGTTTACATCCTGATTAAGTTGGTTTTTGTGTATTGATTATTTTAACCTTGCCTACAATTTTGTTGAGATCCAGATAACTTCCATACCTCTTAAATTTAGATCGATCCATCCCTGTTGCAATTCGTTGAGATCCACCTTCTGATTCTCTAAGACATGCCGATCTTTGTTCCTCTAGTGGTTGCATAAACCTCTAGTTATTTAAATGATATCCACACTGTCAGGGATCCGATTTCATCCCTTCACCTCTGTCTATCCATTTGAAATTGTCTTTTAACTGAGATGTGAAAACAATTAAAGAAATTTATCACACTGCTATGAATTCATTTCCACGTTGTTCCAGATTCGAATCTCATCTTGTTTATCATTGTCTTAAATTTTCCTTTTACCGAGATCAGAAATCCATAAAGAAGTTATGCACGCTCTCATACCAGACGTTTTCCATTTCTTGCCTCAATTCTCTTTGGGGAATGACACTTTTCGCGTTGAAATAAACCCTTAACATGAAATCTACACATTTACACCTACATGCAGTTCTAGTCATAGCTTGTCATGTCAGATAGCCATAAACTCTTTTACTCTATAAATTGACTTAATTCCAACTACTTCGAGTAAATATTCTACCTTCTCCACATAATTTGTCTAATTCCTAGTAATTTGATTGATACTATGCTTTATTATAAATCCAATCTTAAAGATATTAATTGTCTTCCTTCCATCGTTTTTCCCCATACTGTCCTTAATCCCACTAACTGTCCCAATAATGATCAACCCAAAATCCATATCTGAGTAGTTGACCAATAGTGTTATGGAGGTTTACTTGCTCGCCAATGAACAAACACCAATGCAAACTCAGGAATTCATGTGAAAAGGCTGGTCAATACCCAAAAACAGAACTTGCCCCTGTTTCCTCTTTTGAACCTAATATGATAACCCCAACTTAACATCCAAATTAACATTTAACTTTAAAACAAATAGCATTTGACCGACCACAGAAAAGAATCTTGCAAGTATAGGTAATGGCTCCTTAGAACAGAAAGCTCATATTAAAATTTTGTTAGTGTGAATAAGGTTCCTTTGTGAAATATAAAGGCGCTTTCTTTTGCAATAAGGCTTCGACAACATTATTCATAAGTGGCATTGATATAAAAAAATAAGGTAAGCTGCATTTTAAATAATCACTATAGTGCTATAGTCTCCATTCTTTATTACAGGAAATACTATATGCAAAAGGGCAGCTTGAATTCACCTAGAGGCTAGGCCACTTTGACATAAACTAGTCAATCCAAGAAGAAGAGATGGCCATCAGTAAACAATGATAGAAAATCTAAAGCTAACTAATGTAGTGGTTTTAGATTATATAATATATTTATAGTAGATTATATAATATTCATGCATGGATAATAAGTGTGATAGATAACTCATTTAGGTAAAGGTAATAGGTAATATCATCACAATTAGAGGCAATATCATTGTTTTTGTGTATCATACTTATGTCATTGTTAATCACATGTTTATGTAAATAGACAGTGAATTGATTAAGAGTTTAATGGCATTTTTTGTATTCTCGTGAATGTTGTGTTATTTCTTGTCTATTTATTAGTGTCATGTACACACATATAGTCTCTATTTACCATGTTTCAATTCATTACTCTAGGATCGAAAGTTCTAAACATGTAGCTAATTGAAATCTATATTCAACTATTTTCATGAATAATATTTATGTCAAACTATGGCCCCTGCTTTGCTTCTATAGTTCCCTTGTATCTACACATTTAACTTAAGTTCTCTTCAACAGCAACATAAATATGATATTCTTGCATGTTATTAATTTGTTTTCTTTCCCATTCTTTCAAAATTGTGTATCAGTACTATAAGAAAAAAGATGATAAAATCATTAAAAATGACTAGAACTTTACAAGTCATAAATAAAATCTAGACACATTGTAGAATAAATTGTTTTATTTTTAATTAAGTGAATTTAAAAGTTATGAAGGTGATTTATCCATTTTTTCTATTTCAATTTTAATTTAAAAAATTGTTTCCTTAGTCTTATTGTTTTTATGATTATTGTTTCATGTGTAGGTAAATTATACAGCTAAAAATGCCTCCAAAAAAGAAGGGTCAGGCAACTTTGGATAATTTTTTTGGATATTCTACAATACCAAAACATAATGTTGGAAACACCTCAAATATTCTTGATTTGAATGATGAACTTAATGAAGACATAGATGAAGACTTTGTTGATGATTTAGAAATGTTTGGTCATGATGAGAACATTCAAGAGGGAAAATATACTGGTCGACGAAAAAGGAAGACTTCCACTACCACAAAACGTGAATTTAGAGAAGAGTGGAAGATAAAACACCCTTGGGTGTATAGTATAATTGTTGAAGAAGGAAAGACTCGCATGAAATGTAAATTGTGTGAGAAGTATAAGGTTCAAGGTCCATGGGGTAATGGAAGTGGGTGCAATACAATTCAGTATGATGCTGTGATAACTCATTCAAAATCTATTAATCATCAAACATCTTTTCAGAGAAACTTGTATGAAATAGAAAGGTTGGCAAAGCCTATTTGAGAACATGTAGTGGTTATAGATGAAGCCAACAGGGATAGGGTGATAACCACCATGAAATTAGCATATTTCATTGCAAGAAAAGACATTTCCATAGCTACATATGAAGATCTTTGTCAACTTCAAATGCATTTACAGACACCTAATATGCCTTCTCGAGTGGAGTATTCTTCCTACATAAATAGGAAAGCTGCAACCGAGTTTGTTCATTCTATCTCAGATTACCTTGAAGAGGTACAAGTTAAAAAAATGTTGGACAGTCCATTTTTCTCTCTCATGTTGGATGAGAGTACAGATCGTGGTTTGGAACAACATCTTGTTGTGTACTCAACATTTTTAGATTCAAAAGGATTAGGCCCTCCAATCTCGCAATTTATGAAACTTATTAGGGTGCCTGATGGAAAAGGAAAGACAGTATATGATACAGTCACCAATCTAAAAGAAATAAGAAAGTTAAAGAATGAGAAATTGATAGTAGTTTCTACTGATGGTGCATCATCGATGGTTGGAAATGAAAATGGGTTTGTTTCAGGGTCATTGCAAGCTATTGAGGGTCACTTTTGGCACGTTAGATGCAATAGAAAACTGAAAAAGCAGGCATCCCTCAACTTACTTGGATTTTTTGATTTACTTACGGAAAATATCTTGCATTGAGTAAAAAAGATGAAATGTAGGAAATTGAATCACGTTTCTGAATATATAACTTTTATGTATTGAAAATTTGCATAGCTATGTCAAGTTTCAGTTTTCCTAACAGACACTTTTTATTTTTCAGGCAAATGATAAGGTATATGTTTTTGTGGGTAGATCCTTTGAGGGCCTAAATGATGGAATCAAGCTACAAAAATCGGCATGCATGTAGAGAACACATAGCACTTGTGCGCCATTATTTTTCGAAAATTAAATTAGTAATTTTATAATTTTTTTATAATTGTCTAAGTGATCAAACCTCAAAAATAGTACATCTTTTGTGGGTAGAGCCTTTGAAGGTCTTAATGCAAAATTCTTGAAATGGGTTTTTCATAGAACGTGGAGGTTAGTGTCCTCTTGTGCACCATACAATTTTTTTTTGAAATGATTGAGAATTGAAAAAGTTATGGAAGAAACACTAACAATGTGTTTCACGAGTTAAGGAGGTAGGACAGAAAAGAAATTGAAAGAAAATAGGAAAAATTAATATTTCAAAATAAAAGTTACATATTTGGAATCTGCAGAAAAAATGCTATTTGTGTCTAAGATTTCGTCAAAAATGACTCTGTGTAGCATATTGTAACGAGTGGCTAAGCACAGGCTTCTCCAGAAACTGGAAGAAATACCCAATTAGCTTTGGTTTTTCATTAACATAGCACAGGTTTGGAATTACCGAAGCAAACTCCAAAGCGTACACATAGGATTATTGTTGACATGTGAGCATGTGACTCGGCCTGTTTAAATTCAAAAATATTGCCGCGCTTTTAGATTTAAATAACGCGTACGCGTTATATAACTAAATAACGCGTGCGCATTATATCAATAATTAACGCGTACGCGTTATATAACTACATAACACGTACGCGTTATATAGTTACAAAACGCGCTCGCGTTATTTAAATCATAAAATACATGTTTAATACTTGAGAAAGAGGGGGTGTAGAAGTCAAGGGAAATTTTGTTTAATATTTGAGAAGGGGTGGGGAAGGGTCAAGGGAATCTATGGTTAATATTTAATAGGGGTGGGAAAGGGTCAAGGGATTAGAAGGATGTTGGAAGCTTGAGTGGGGAGAGATGAAGGGAATGAGAACATGATGGGCTACAGGGGGTGAAGGGAAGTGGAGCTTGAGAGCACTATTAGGAGTAGAATAGGTTCTGAAGAGGTATAGGGTTAGAAGTTGAAAGTGAGACTTGAGTGACAAGGGGGAATGGATGGAGGCAAGGGGGATGTGAGAGAGAAATAAAGAATACAAGGGGGGGAGAGACATAGAGCGAGGGAGGGAGAGGGACAATGGGGAGGAATGGATTTGGAGGGAGTGAGAGATAGATGGGGATAGAACGAAATAAGAGATAGGAAGGGAGGGACAGAAAGTGTTGGTGGGAGACATGCAGAGAGTGGTGGCGATGGAGAGAGAGGGAGTGATGGAGAGATTGGGATAGGTTGAGGGAAAGATGAGGGAGGGATAGAAGGTGAGAGACAGGCGATGAGAGAGGGAGGGAGAGAAGGTAGGGTGAGGGATGGAGGGAGAAAGTTGGAGATAGATATGGATGGAGGGGGTATGGGTTTGAGAATGGAAAGTGACATAATGTGTGTGTATGTGTGTGTGTTTGAGAGAGAGAGAGAGACAGAGAGAGAGAGAGAGAGAGAGATTGATGGTTGGGGAGAGAGAGACTAGAGGGATTTGTGAGCATCATATTCTCCATCAGCATCATATTCTTCATCATCATCATCTTCATGACCATCATCGTCATCATCAACATCTTCATCATCATCACCATCATCATCATCATCATCATATTCCTCATCAAATCAAAATCTCCATCATCATTATCATCATCATGATCATCATCTAAACATCACCATCACCATCATCATCAACATCTTCATCATCATCACCATCACCATCATCATCAAAATCTTCATCGTCATCACCATCACCATCACCATCACCATATTCATCATCATTGTCATCTCTAGGTTCCCCATCAACATCAACATCTCCATCATCATCATCTTCTTCATCATCATCATCTCCATCACCATCATCATCATCATCAACGTCTTCATCATCATCACCATCATCATCATCATCATTATCTTCCTTGAATCAGATCAACATATCCATCATGTCACCATCATCTTCTGAACATCATCATCTAAACATCACCATCACCATCACCATCATCATCATCATCTTCATCATCATTACCATCACCATCATCATCAACATCTTCATTGTCATCACCATCATCATCATCATCATCATTGGCATTTGTAGGTTCCTCATCAACATCTCCATCATTATCATCTTCTCCATCATCATCATCTTCATCACCATCATCATCAGCATCAACATCTTCATCATCATCACCATAATCATCATCTTCATCGTCATCAGGTCAACATCTCCATCATCATCATCTTCTTCATCATCTTCACCATCATCATCATCATCATCATCTTCATCGCCATCTCCATCATCTCCATCATCTCCATCATCATCACCATCACCATCATCATCATCTTCATGACCATAAACATCTTCATCATCATTGTCATCTCCCCCTTCCTCATCAACATCTCCATCATCATCATCATCATCATCATCATCACCATCTGAACATCACCATCACCATCATCGTCAACATCTTCATCATCATCATCATCATCAGCAGCATCATCATCAGCATCAGCATCATCATCAAAATCTTCATCGTCATCACCATCACCATCTTCATCATCATTGTCATCTCTAGGTTCCCCATCAACACATCTCCATCATCGTCATCTTCTTCATCATCATCATCTTCATCACCATCATCATCGTCATCTTCTTCATCATCATCATCTTCATCACCATCATCATTGTCATCAACATCTTCATCATCATCACCATCATCATCATCATCATCTTCCTCATCAGATCAACATCTCCATCATGTCACCATCATCTTCATCTTCATCATCATCATCATCATCATCATCATCATTACCAACACCATCATCATCAACATCTTCATCGTCATCACCATCATCATTGGCATCTGTAGGTTCCTCATCAACATCTCCATCATCGTCATCATTGGCATCTGCAGGTTCCTCATCAACATATCCATCATCGTCATTTTCTCCATCATCATCACCATCATCACCATCATGATCTTCTGAACATCATCATGATCATCATCTAAACATCACCATCACCATCATCGTCAACATCTTCATCATCATCGCCATCAGCATCATCATCAAAATCTTCATCGTCATCACCGTCACCATCTTCATCATCATTGTCATCTCTAGGTTCCCCATCAACACATCTCCATCATCATCATCTTCTTCATCATCATCATCTTCATCACCATCATCATCGTCATCAACATCTTCATCATCATCACCATCATCATCATCATCATCTTCCTCATCAGATCAACATCTCCATCATGTCACCATCATCTTCGTCATCATCATCATCATCATCATTACCAGCACCATCATCATCAACATCTTCATCGTCATCACCATCATCATTGGCATCTGTAGGTTCCTCATCAACATCTCCATCATCATCATCATTGGCATCTGCAGGTTCCTCATCAACATATCCATCATTGTCATTTTCTCCATCATCATCACCATCATCACCATCATGATCTTCTGAACATCATCATGATCATCATCTCAACATCACCATCACCATCATCGTCAACATCTTCATCATCATCGCCATCAGCATCATCATCAAAATCTTCATCGTCATCACCATCACCATCACCATCACCATCACCATCTTCATCATCATTGTCATCTCTAGGTTCCCCATCAACACAACATCTCCATCATCATCATCTTCTTCATCATCATCATCTTCATCTCCAACATCGTCCTCATCATCATCTTCATCATCATCACCATCATCACCATCATCTTCCTCATCAGATCAACATCTCCATCATGTCACCATCATCTTCATCACCATCATCATCACCATCATCATCAACATCTTCATCACCATCATCATCAACATCTTCATCATCATCACCATCATCTTCATCAACATTATCATCTTTATCATCTTCATCTGCATCATGATCATCTTCATTGTCATCACCCTCCTCCTCCTCATCATCTTTATCATCTTCATCTACATCATGATCATCTTCATTGTCATCACCCTCCTCCTCCTCATCATCTTGTGCACTTATGCACTTAGGGATTAATATTTAGAAGAGGGTCTAAAGGCCTTTATGGGGGAGGGGCTCTAGGAACAAGGTAAGACAGAGAGGGCAGGGGGGAGGGATAAAGGCGTAGAGGGTTAGTGATTAAGGGAGAAGAAGGGAGAGAGTGCTATAGGGAGGGATAATGACGAAGATAAAGAGAAGGTGGAGAGATGGAGAGTGGGGTGGTAGAGACATGGCTGAAGGGAGAGAAAGAAACATGAAAGAAACATGTAGGGAGAATGAGGGACAGATATTTAGAAAGAGATAGGGGGTATCTAGGGATTATTGGGAGAGAGCTAGGGGGTATTAAACCATACAAAACATTTGTTTTGTATGCAATCATATAAATTATTAGTTTTCTTTGATTTTGTTCGTTGCCCTAGCCGTGCACCTAACCTATTTATTGTGCTTGACTATATCGCGTTCGCGTTTTTTCACTACATATCGCGCACGCGTTTTATATTTATATAACGCGTACGCGTTTTGGAACTCCAGAAATAATGGACTGTTGCTGTCCGAGAGCAACTTCACTCTGTCCGAACGAAAGCAACAATCCCGCGATTTTTCGAACAGCACGAGCCCGCGTCTGAAAATTTTCACATTCTACACCAACTCCATCATTTTTTTTTATGCAGGTGCAGCATTGAGGACATCTTTCATGGTTGCTCACTGTGGTGTTGGGTTATATGGCCATATTTGAAGAAAATAATTAGCAAGCTTGAAGAATCTCCAATTGAAGAACACCAAAGATAAGGCCTTTGAAAGATTCATTTTGCCTATATTTGAGGAGCACACAAGGTAAGATATCAAGCTTCAAGACCAACAAGGAAGAACTTCCATTTGCTTATTATTGAAGAGCTTGTAATTGAGGAGCAACAAAAACAAACTATATTGAATTGATCATTGTGGTGATGGGGAATGCACGTAACCGAGTAAACAAATCAACAAGGAAGAAGAGACCTCAAGAAGTCATTGAAGAAGAGAAAGAAAAGAAAAGAATATACATGATGAATCGGAGGCTTTCTTTGGAAACTAATCCAAATCCAATTGTAGAGGATACCATGGTTCATCCTATTAATCCACGACAAGAGGGACCTTCAATTTCCACAATAGTTGTTGAACAAGCACCCCATGGAAGTAATCAAGAAGCAAAACGTAGGTGCTCATTAGGGGATGTTTCAATTCCCACTTCAAGTCAAAGTGATAAGTTACCATCTCAAGATGAAGCTCACGACAAAACACTCAATTTGGTATCCGGATGTGGTTATACAAGCGATGAAGTCAGAGAGGCGTTGGACATTTTGCCTACTGTTGAAGAAGAGAATGTTATCCACACCCTCGATGAGGATGTTGGACTTCCACAAGGGGATGTTGGACTTCCACAGACCATGGATGAGGATGTTGGACTTCCACCATCCAACTACCAGGAAGAGAATGAAGGACACCAAGCTACTACTGAAACGCCAGAGCGTCTTGGTGATGCGCTACATGGTACAATTCCAACCCCCTTACCTCCATTAGCAAGCACACGTCGAAGAACTCCGAAGCGTATACAAGTTGATGAAAGACTTATGAATTCCATTGAAGGTACGCTATCTAAACGTAGTATTGCTTATCAAACTCAACAGATACTTGATAAATATTTTGTTTCTAAATGTGATGGAGATAAATGTAGATTATTTTTATCATTGTTAAAATCTAGGAGCATGAATGTTGTTAGGAAAAAGTTAGGGATAAAGATGATAAAGAATTCTGAACCAAGTTCTCATATAGTTAAAAGCCTAGTAGATGCATTTGGTAAAATTGGTAAGAACACACGTTCAAAGGACCGCAATGCTGCTCGTCGTGTGTTGTCACAATCAATTGCAGATAAGAACACCAGGGCCCTTCGTATTCTCAGGCCTACATCGAAACTAGTTAATTTGAATGTAAAAACCCTCCGTAGGTATTCTATTAGAAGAGAACATCTTGACACAACCGATCAGACAGATTTTTGGGCCTTTGTTGGTCGGTTGCCACGTCGTGACATGAAGCTAGTTGATGCAGTAAAGGGACTAGTGCATAGTTTTTGGCATGATCACACAAGGCCTTCTTCAAACCGAAAGGATGTACTAAAACTAAGAAGGGGTTCGAAGGATCGTGAGCCACATACTAAGCATCTTCTTGATATAACACAGACAGAGCTTTACGAAAAATTTAAGATTGAGCATAGACAATTGAACTTGGGGCAAAGATCTTTTGAGAAATGTAAGCCATGGTATGTTAGAATAAATACTCTTCGTAACACTTGTTGTTGTAGATACCATGTAGAATATGAATATTACTATGAAACATTTTTGTACATTCGTCGTGTGTTGCATACTAACATTGTGCAGGATTGCTCCATGACAATACCACCGACTTCATCAAGAGAATTCATTCATAGCATCATGTGCAATAGGCCCGAGGGGCAAACATACTATGCAAAATCTTGTTTGGATGGAACATGCTCCAACTGTGCTGGAATGGCATTATTGAGCCAATGTATGCACGAGAATGGAGACAGTGAATTTGGGAAAATGGTTACAGACATGAAAAGTTTCAAATATATCAACTATGAAATAGTCCCAGGGAAAGAAAGCAAAAAAATACAATTGGTGACATCTCAGGTATGCATTTATATCTATAAAATTATGTTGTAACGGTTACATTTCAATCCTTACTTACAAAAAAAAACTGACATTGAGATCATTTTGTGTCACCAGGTACAAGTTAGTGACTTCATCAAGGAATTTATTGAAAAGACACATCAATATGTTCAGCATGTCCACGTGGCACGATGGCAGGATGAGAAGTTTAGAATATGCAGAGATACATTTCCCCTTGGTACTATACTTTCAGTTGTTGATTTTGCCGAGAACTACACTCTGCAACCTCAAAATGAGATCCAAAGTCAGTATTATCACTCTGAGCAGGTTTCCTTGATGGTCCATATCACATACAGGCATGGCCCAAATAGCACTGAAGAGCAAAGAGAAATTCTGAAGGAATATCACTTCTACATAAGTGATGATAGGTGCCACGACTTCCACTATGTACGTCATTGCTTCATCATGTTCTATGATCACTTGAAGGGAAGGAACATACAGATGGACCGACACTGGATTTGGTCTGATGGGTGTGCTGGTCAGTTAAAAAATGCACGCATATTTCAGTGGTTGTGTTCATTGCATAAAAACTACAAAGTGCCACATATGTGGAACTATTTTGAGACTGGGCATGGTAAAGGAGAGCATGATGGAGCCGGAGCATGTGTCAAAACAGCCCTACGAAGAGAGGAATTGAAAGTATCTACAGAATCTACTATTCTAAATGCTCAATCTATAGTCAGGTGGTGCACGTCAGTAATGGGAGAGGAATCAACTATGCGAGTAGAATCCACAAGAAAGAGACATGTGGAGAGATTTTTTTGGGAGGTGGTAGACATAGATCGTTCACATGCATGGGAATGCAAGACTGTGCCTGGGACTCGTGGCTTTCATTCGGTTCGAAGCTCTGATAACCCAGTATTTGAAATTTGGACCAGAAAACTCGCTTGTTTTTGCCCGCCTTGTTGTGATGGTGACTGGGATGGGTGTGAATCATTGGATTGGGTTGATGGATGGGATCGCATATCACTTCCACTTGATCATCGTGCAATTGTTGAGTTAACTCCGTTGGAAGAAGACCAATCATCTATTTCTGCAGATTTTGATCATGTCTCAGACCTTGTACAACCCGGTATGATGCATTTCCTTAACATTTTTTGTTTGTTTACGTAGTCTTCAAATGCACATTAATGGCCTTGTATCGCACGAAAAATATTTTGATCATATACCTACAATCATATAATGCAGGGCACATATACGCAGTGGTTGCCTCAAAAGATACTGAATGGGGTGATGAATACTGGTTGGCACGCTGTATAGATGGAAAGCAAACCCTCAATGTGTCCATGACTGACGATGAAAACAACCACTTTCCAACTGGTTCTATGGTTGTTAAAGGTGAATACTTGACACGGGACAACAATGGAAGAAAGAAGGGTGGATATGTTTACAGGGATTACAAACCAGGTGCAAGTGTATATCACTTTACCAACTTAATCATTGGCACAAACCTTCAGGTACGAACAATGCCTAGTCGAAATACATCGAAGGTACGCTACTTCTTACCGGATACAGAGCACGAGAGACTAATGGAGACCATCAGTATAAGAGATGATCCGGAGGGCTTGGTTGTATGATAATAGGTGGGATCTAGCATGATGAGGTACGTTACATACTTTTAATACTATACTATTTTCACTATTTGTAATTGAATATTGATATATGCTCAATTTTCACATGTATGTTTCATATGAATATGTCAATTTTGCGTTCTTGATATGCCAAATTTACAAGAGATGGATTAAAATTATATTATGTTCATATGATCAGTAAACCATATATTAATCATGTTTGAGAGGTTGCTTAGCTAACTTTAAGGGCATTTAAGCTCTATGTTAAGCCCAACTAAATCCTTATGAATCACTAGACAATCGAATTGGTTCCTTGAGTAATTCAAATTTCTTTATGTAAAACCATTTTTCATTCATTTTAGTATGAAATCAAGTTTTTAGTATTTTTTTCTCTTTACTGGCTCTATTCTAGTTTCCTTTGAAAAATTGCTCAAAGTATTGTTGTTCTTAGTTTTATGAACCTATTTGTGATCTCTTTCATGTGATCATAAAATTTTACACATCACTGCCATAACCACTAGACAATTGTACACTATACAACTATGAAAGTCTCTCTTAATCTAGCGACAACCACCTTTTACCCATTTCTATAGAATTTATTTTCTTTAATAATTTTCTAATCCAAATTTTAATAGCTATTACATTTTCACTATACAACTATGAAAGTCTCTAGTGACAACCACCTTTTACCCATTTTTATTATACATCTCTAAGTTATCCACACAAAAACACACACATATATATATAATAATTATTGTGTATTCATAGTCAAAACTAAAAAATATATGGATTAAAGTGGATAAACATTAAACTAAAATTATAATAATTGTGTTTTTTAATCCATTTTTTACATATGATCAGTAAACCCTAAAATTATATTATGTTCATCATGTTGGTTATTGGCTTCACCCAACAAAATTAATTCAATTCATGCTCACTATATTAAACAATACACTTATATTAAATTTAATTCATGTCTTGTTAAATATTTCATAATGAATTATCTAGTTGAGAGCACCACCTTAGACCAAGCCATCATCATCAACATCTTCATCATCATCATGGACCTGCAAAACCCTAGTTTCCAAAGTGTCTAGGCAGGTTCGGGCTAGGAACACTAGCCATACCCGCCCGGTGGATGATTTTCCAAAGTTGACCCCCGTGTGCAAAAATTGCACACTCCCACACTGAGCAAAACCCTAGTTTCCAAGATGGACCTGCAAGGTGACACATGGGCCACCGGGTAGGAGGGGAGGGGCATCCCTGGCACTATCCCGGTGTGCTGAATCCAACAGAGTCGACGGTTCGTCGATCTGAGCCACGGTCTTCATTCTATGGCTCGTCCCGTCTCACTACCAGAAGGCCTTCAGGGACACCTGCTCGATACCTACCGGGGGCATAGAACTCCAACCATGCAACAAAACCAGGTTTCGGGGAGTCCTGCAGGTGTGTCTAGATAGGTTCGGGCTAGGAACACTAGCCATACTTGCCCGGTGGATGATTTTCCAAAGTTGACCCCTGTGTGCAAAAATTGCACACTCCCACACTGAGCAAAACCTTAGTTTACGAAATGAATGCACAATGAAGCCACTGGGCCATGGGGAGACGAGGGAGAGGGCCCCCTAGAGGTAATCGCACGCCAGGAGACCAATGGAGTCGACGGTTCGTCGGTCCGACGTCCGGTTTCCGAGTTATGTCGAGTTGCAAGTCGCATGAAAATGCCGTTCAGGGACACTTGGTGAATTTCCGTCCGGGAGCCAAAAAGCAAACGGAGCAGGAAAATTGCATGCCGTTGGCTCCTGCAAGTGTGTGTGGGCAATGCCGACGTGGGAACACTGCCGGGAGCCATAAATCCATGATAGTAAATTAATTCATGACAAAAAAAACTGAATTATTCCTTTCAATGGATGTGGTTTTCAATTTCCTATGTTGTTAGGTCAATTTGGCACATTCATTGAAAGAAATTGTAGACTTTAATGATGATCACAACAAGTGTGTTTGTTAAAACCTTGTGAAATAGAGCATCAAAAGACCTACATTGTAGGCCATATAATTGTGTTTGTTTACCTTTTGTTTGATGGACCATGCACAATAAGTAATAAAATAATTTTTGAAGTAGGTCATTTCATTTTTCTGATTTTTTCTTTGGTGGTGTTGAAAAAGACCATTGTTCTTATTGATGGGATTTCATGTGCTTATGATTCTTTGGATAATCTGGACACATACAAGGACACCATTATTAGACTAATTCATTATAAACAATTTAATATGAGTAATCTACATAAATGAATTGAAAAATTAACAAAAATAACAAACAACCCATATACTTTGGAATATAACACAAGAGTGACCATGTTAGGCAATCTTACTTATCTACTTACCTATGGTCATCTAAGTAGACCATTTGGATCATGTCTATTACTAATGATCTCCATTAACTTTTCATGTTCACAATGAGGCTTGAAGTATCATACCTTTGATGGGTGCTTCCTTGGCATTGTTTGTAGTTTGAGGTTTGTATCGAAAACTAAGTTTGTAAAGTGGTATATAGATTCACCTAGTCTAATCTTGAAATACATAACCAACCTTCTTCCATGTTTGGTCATACAGTGTTAGATATTATCCTTTAATAACCATCAAACTGATTACAAGTTGATCACCATTGTCATCTATTAGTGAGACATGAGGGTTTGGTTCACCTTTAAGGAACATGCCAACAAATAGTGAGTGCCCCATTAATTATCTTTCAGGGAAACAGTACCTGCAGAATATAATGTTTACCTACACAACATCTCGATCATGATCCCCTTTCCCACACTCAGTTTCAAAAGTGTTGTAAAGGCAACCTTTACATTTACATTTGCATTAACATGACAACCAAGTCTCAAAAATGAGATTGATGGTGTTTATTCTCATGCAATGTATACAGTTAGGATTAAGACAACTGTATAAATCTATGGAATTATAAATGGAGATATTAATCCAAAAGGAAGCCAATGTTGGCCTTGCCAATCTTTTATTCCGAATGCAAACGAAATATTAGATTCCATTTTGCTATGTTTCCATGTAAAATATATTTGAAAAAAAACATATATTTGGATTATATGGAAATCCTTCTTACCTTTGACATTGTTTGGGATCTGCAGGATGGGAATGAAGTATTTTTTAGGGATTAAGAGGAGTATTCAATTACGCAAACTTATGAATGCCTATTGTGACAAGCAATCCATTGATTTCAACTCCATCAAATTTCTGTTTGATGGATGATGTTTGCAAGGTGAGCAAGTTTAACCCACCAATGCGAGATTGCATGCAATTACACTGAGCAAAACCCTAGTTTACGAAATGAATGCACAATGAAGCCACTGGGCCATGGGGAGACGAGGGAGAGGTCCCCCTAGAGGTAATCGCATGCCAGGAGACCAACGGAGTCGACGGTTCGTCGGTCCGACGTCCGGTTTCCGAGTTATGTCGAGTTGCAAGTCGCATGAAAATGCCGTTCAGGGACACTTGGTGAATTTCCGTCCGGGAGCCAAAAAGCAAACGGAGCAGGAAGATTGCGTGCCGTTGGCTCCCGCAAGTGTGTGTGGGAAATGCCGACGTGGGAACACTGCCAACACTGGCTCGGGGGAGGTTTTTGCAGAGTTGACCTACCAATGCGAGATTGCATGCAATTACACTGAGCAAAACCCTAGTTTACGAAATGAATGCACAATGAAGCCACTGGGCCATGGGGAGACGAGGGAGAGGGCCCCCTAGAGGTAATCGCACGCCAGGAGACCAATGGAGTCGACGGTTCGTCGGTCCGACGTCCGGTTTCCGAGTTATGTCGAGTTGCAAGTCGCATGAAAATGCCGTTCAGGGACACTTGGTGAATTTCCGTCCGGGAGCCAAAAAGCAAACGGAGCAAGAAGATTGCGTGCCGTTGGCTCCCGCAAGTGTGTGTGGGCAATGTCGACGTGGGAACACTGCCAGCACTGGCTCGGGGGAGGTTTTTACAGAGTTGACCCACCAATGCGAGATTGCATGCAATTACACTGAGCAAAACCCTAGTTTACGAAATGAATGCACAATGAAGCCATTGGGCCATGGGGAGACGAGGGAGAGGGCCCCCTAGAGGTAATATTTGAACTTCCATATTATTTTTGAAAGAGTATAATATTTCAAAACTCCTAAAGAGACAAAAACACATGATCAAAACTCCTAAGGCTGTAATTTAGAGTAGTAATAATGGGGGTGATGGAGTTGAATTTGATCCTATGGAAGATAATGATACTAATATTATTGAGAATAAAGGGATAATAGGTTGATCCATGACACCTTTGTTTGCATGGATGAGGATGCACCTATGTATGAGACCTATGATAATATTCATGATGTACATCTTATTGATAAGGCACACAAAGGCCTATACAAGAGATCAAAGATGGGTCACTTTGTCTACTAATTTGATGTTGATAAAATTGAAGGTATTGAATGACATTTCAAACAATGGTATGATAAAGATCCTAATGTATACACAAGGTTAATATATAAGGTGCCCCATAAGGTTCTTTGTCATATCCCTATAATTCTAGGTTTTTTATGATTGTTTAGGTTAAAAAACATAGCACATTATATGGATTATCATGTACAAAGATAAGTGAAGATGGTATTATATGAGTGGCTACAAATGGTTCTCAATTTACGATCATCAAGGAAATATTACCCATTTTTTAAGAAGAACCTCATAATGTTAGACTTTCATTGGTAGTTGATGGCAATGGGTGTGCATGAGTGAGTTCGTTGAAACCTTGAAAACATTGTATTGCATTTAGTTTGATTAAATTACACGAGCAAGAACTTTGACATAACTTGTAATGATCATCCAAAATCACAAATTTTAATTAGATACCAATTAGTGCATGCATGTAGTGAATTCGTTGAAACCTTTGAATATAATAGTTTGTTCTTTTGACATAGTGCATTCATGAGTAATAGATAATCCACACAAATCAACACATTAGAATGACACAAGTACATGTATCCAAAAGTACATATATATCCAAAAGTGCATGTCTCCAAAAGTACATGTATATCCAAAAGTCTCCAAAAGTGCATGTCTCCAAAAGTACATGTATATCCAAAAGTATCGAAAAGTACATGTATCCAATGAAGTCAATGTACATGTCTCCAAAAGTACATGCACAATAAAGTCAATGTACATGTCTCCAAAACTGAATGTATCGAAAAGTACATATATATACAAAAGTATCCAAAAGCAAATGTGTCCAAAACTATCCAAAACTATCAAAACTCAAGCTTTCTCTTGTTCTTTCCCGACGTTGATCCTCTAGGCACATCCCTAGGATCAATGTGCATCCCTGGATCCTGCAAATTAAATATCAATTGTTAAATTCAACTAACTATGTACACTAATACATTATCTCAACAATTATCAACTGGTGCATGGAAAGTGCATGAAACACTTGGTCACTGAAGGACATCTCACCTCAACTGACAAAGGAGATTGTGTTGCTTGTGTAGCAGATGGAGCCGTCGGTTGAACATCCAGGATGGTTGAACCAGGGGGGCCAGGCACTGCTCCTGCTGGTGGTGGCTACAATGAAAAAATGTTGAAATAGTTAGAAATGCATGAATAAACAATAGGTCCAACAATAATAAACTATGTAAAGATAATGTTGAAATAGTTACATACCTGTGTGTGATCAGTTGCCACTGCAGATGCGGCACTAACTGCTGCATCAACCATCGATGCAAGGTTCTCAGCAGACAACTCGGGTTCCTGTTGCAGTAAACATGCAATTCAAACATTAACAAAAACGATTTATGCACTGGATTTCAAGTTAAACAACAAATATCATCGAAGGATATACATTACCGTGGTGTGAGTAAGCCCATGGTCGTGGGCAGCTGGAGTCTTTCTCGGAGTAGAACGCCTCACATACACACGACCCTTGTTCACGAATGGCCTGGAGGGAGATGCAAATCCAGGCAATGGGCCAGATGTGTCGGATGGTGCCTACAGTCAGCAAGTGTTCATGTAGTTAGACATGCATGATTCAACAAACAAACATGTATTTAAAAAATGTCATTTTTAATTGTTTACCTGGAGCCCAGACGTTTCAGGGGACGGTATGACCATGGGCACTACCTCCACATTACCTTGCCCCTGTGAAGGATCTGCCATCTGCAAGTTTAATAATTGTAAATATTAGACCGTATATAGCATTAATGAACTAAAATGTAAAGTATGTGGAAATTAACAAATTAACAAGTATTAAAAAACTAAAATTTTAAAATGTTTACCTCGGTGTGAGATACGGCAATAGGTGGTATATAAGATGGGCCTGCCGAATGGGTAGCATCATGCCCCCCTGTCGAGTCTGGAACATCCGGCTCTGGGGCGTCACTGCCGGTAATCATCATCAACTGCAAGTTCACAAAATTAATATATTAGCTCAAACTATATATATGTGTACAAAGACGAAAATAAATGAAGAATTTATTACAATTAACCATCAAGATACCTCTCTCAAAAAGCCACTGAAGGCAACATCTGATGCAATACCATAGCAGGGACGACCACATGACGTGCACTCGTGAGGATCAGTACTAGGATGGGGAATAGCTGATGGTCCTCCACTAGTGGATGGTCCTGATGGTCCTGCAGTAGTGGATGGTCCTGATGGTCCTGCACTAGCTGATGGTCCTGCATGGTGACGAGATGGTGTATGTACCACACCAGGGACAGATGTCCCTTCCTCACCCATATGTTGAACCATCCTGCCATGGCGAACAACCGTCCGTGCCAAACTCAAAAATGCATCCCGTGTCTGCGGAATAATGCGATGTGCTGGTGGGACATCTGGCCCAGGCAACTGCCTGCGAGGTGCAGGGATAGGGCGATCCTGGTCTCGAAGCCTGGCATTGGGTCGGTTTTGGGGCATCCCCCCACCGATCCCCTGGAACTGTAAGATGTCAAAATAGTTAACGTGTTTATGCAACACGAACTCTGCATACATCTTTCGAAGGAAATATAAGGGAATTTCCCTGTTGTTGTGTGGTGGCATATCAAAAACCATGTACCATCTGTCCATCCAGTTATCAACAAATGGTTGAAACGTGCACCACTCAATGGAGATATGCGGCTTGCTTGCATTAGGGATTTCCCCCGTACGAGGGTCCCTAAACAATGCAAATATGACCTCTTTGGATATTTTCAGCTTTTTTACTGCATTGTAATCTAGTCCATCAGCATATTGTTGTCTTTTTCTTTCTCTGTAAGATGCAATATCATACAGGACATTCGTAGATTGTGAAATTGTGTCCACAATTGCATCCAAGGTTGATGCAAGTGAACGGCGAATCCTGTCGCCACCACTAAAAGCTTCACTTATGCCCCTCAATTGGGCAAGCTCAATCAATATTTCGGCATTGGCATCCATAGCCGCAACTGCAATAAAGACATTAATACGAAAATCATTAGAAACATATACATGGTATATAATGACGTCTCTTCAAAATTGAACATGTATTAAATCAAACTCACATAAGCAATTTAATGGCATTTACTCACATACATTTAAAACTTAAAATTAAACATTTGACAATTAAAAAGTAAGTTAGTCAGATTGGCAGAGAGGAGGGGGAGGAGGATCAAGGCAGTGATGAGTTTGTTGATTCAGGCATGGAGGAGGAGGATCAAGGCAGTGATGAGTTTGCATCTATGTGTCTCAATGTCTCATTGTGTTTTGTGATTGTGGATGACAAATGTGTTGTGATTTGTGAATGATCTAATTTCTATTGAATATTTCATATTTGTAATTGTAAATGTAATTTCTATTGAATATTTGTAATTGTAAATGTTAAATTTTATTGGATGATCTATATGTCTATATTTTTAAATTTTAATATATTTTAAAAATATATTAATTCCGGGGGTCACCGTGTCCTACGTGTCATAATTCCGGGGGTCACCGTGTCTAGTGGGGACCAGGGATCAAATTTGAAGGGTGGGGTCCCATTTCACTATGAAGGGCTATGAGATATTGAACACTATTGAAGGGCTATGAGAAATTTATTAATATTTATTCTATGTGTATATATGGATGTGTTCATGTTGTATGGATTGGATTCTAGGTTAACCGAGGCCTTTTTAGAGCAAAGAATGGGGTAATTACTATTTGGGAACAAGTTTTTTATCAAATGTAAATTGCGGTGATGGAAGATATTGAGGGTGCCACATGTTGTGGATAAAGTAGTATTGATTCCTATGACGTAATAGGGAGTTCAAAAAGTCTGGTTTCAAGTATTGTCATGCGTAGCTCGATTGATTTTTCTCGCGCTAGGGTTGTAGCAACTGTTATGGCCATTACTGTTAAAAGGATTGATGGGGTGGAATCCCGTGAAACGATGAGTTCTTTTGTTAAGACGTAGATTCAGTGAAATTTGGTGGGAGTCTTATGTTCATTTTATGCACAAAATTCGATTACTTGATTTTGTTGCATTGTTAACTCTCCTCCTAGTCATAGCTACAATCTCTTATATAATTGTGAAGGTTATCAATCCACTCAATATATTAAAGTTGTAGTAGGCCAAAATCATCCACATATTTATTGTACTCACAAATGTTGACATTCCAATTTCTATGTAGAGCGCCCATTAACATTAGATTGTATGGGACATGTTTTTGAGGCATGATGTCATTATCTCATAACAACAAGCTTTTTATCCATAAATATGTCATCTACAAGCCAACGGAATTGTTCCTAATCCTTTATAAAACTTTGTCATAGTTATATCAATACCAACATCCCTACCTATTGACTTAGCTTAGAAGATATTACACCTTCGGATAACCAAACCTGATTCCAAGGTTGGTAATCATAAACGTAAAAGCATCATCATAAGGAAATAGCATGTTGTGTTGAGGAAATTCCTTTTTTTCCATTTCCTTCTCAGTATAATATTTGGTTGTGGATCATTTAAAATGTATAATTTATTTTAATATAATTGGGAAGCTAAATTCAAATTCATTAATATATTAATATGATTTGATTTTTTTATTAATAATAAGTTATTCTTTTCATTTGAAAATGTAATAGTACATCAAAATTTCAATGTTTACTAACGTAGTAAAGTTGAGAGGCTTTATTTTTCAGTGGATATAGCAGACCTGTAAATTCATAGGATGTCAAAAATCTAGTCAGCCTTGAAGTTGAGCTCCTCAAAGAAAACGAATTTCTTTAAATATGTTTATGGCAGGCTGGCATTGCCAGCTTCACTCCGCAAACTATCCTGGAGGACTGGAGGAGATAGGGTAGGTGGAACTTGGAATTAGCTCATCCACAGTGGAATAGGGGTATAAGAAAAAGCTTGTTTCTATTCATGCAATATGGTCGGAGCCATGGAAGCATGGAATTCCAGCATTGACTTGATACAACAAAGAAAACAAAAGGTGGAACTTGGGAGCTGCAGGATTGACTTGATACAACAAAGAAAACACAGGGTGTGAGGCTGGGAGCCGTAGATGGTAGGATTAACTTGATACAACAAAGAAAACACAGGTCTATAGGTAGGGGCCACGGGCAGGAGCAACAACCTGCAACATTACAAGAAGTTTATGGATTGTGGATTTTGTCTGAAATGCCAAATTCGCGGGGGCATATTAACATAATATATTATACATTGAATACTCAATTAACTCACGGAGTCAGCATTCACGAATTGGTATGTGATAACTTGTAACTTGGTAAGCCCGCTAGCAACAACACGTATGAGCCACCTTCCAGGTTTAATAATTTTGTTGATGCCATTAAATGTGTTAAACACGTAAGCGCTCGCTACAAACATGAGAACTTCGAAGCGTTCAAGCCATGGGCTACTCAGTGTAAGCCCGTCCACGTAAGTTGCTCAATGATATTATTAGAGGCCCAATGGTCCATGATCCATGGATGATCGAACACGTGGATATTGGAGAGTAAGCGAGTCCCACTCCCAAGTCACCTAGCTAGTAGCCACATTCCCAATTTCCCACTAAAAATTGTTGATGGGTGAAATTTGAAGCTACCCTTCTGTTGCAATTTTAAACAGTAGTGGTTAATTTAATTATTGAAGGGCTTACCATGAAATTAAATTTTTTTTGCATGGTAAAATTTGAAGTGGCCTTCTATGACGTGTGGGTAAAATTTGAAGTGGCCTGAAGGCTTCAAATTTGAAGCCTGGTGGGGACACTCGTGTCCCGTGTCCTCGTGTCGGGTGACTTAGATGAATACATTGTAGAAAGGGGGGAGTTTTAATTTTTTCAATTTTTGGTTTGATTATGAAGTTTTGAGTTTTTTGAAAAGGGTTTCATTTTGAGGTGTGAATTTAATTACAAATTGGGTTATTCCCAATTTGATCAATATTACAAAACTAGGTTAAACAATAAAAAAATAGTAATTTGGATTATAAAATCACAAAAAAATGATTTGGGTGAATAAATTACCTGACTAGATGAGAATGCACGGGTGAATTTGTCTCCCCTCCAGCGAAATCGAGCAACACGGATAGTTGAGTGGGCCACAAAGCGTCCTCGTCCAGGGTCAATTTCGCCTCTATTCGCGTTTCTGATGCGTGAGTGTCGCGGGTGGTCGGCAATCGGCCGACTGTGTTTTTAAATTCATTTTTAGTTTTACATATCGCGTACGCGATTTGTAAATACATAACGCGTACGCGTTTTTTAACTACATAACGCGTACGCGTTATTGTTACCCTAGCCTACATGTCCAATGACATGTTAGGCTCGGGTCTTACCATGGCAGGTGGTAAATATCAGAAACGCGTTATGTTTTAGGTATCAGGAACGAGATTTGAAAAAAGTAGCATTGCATCTAAAGTGACCCTCATCTTCTTGCACACACCCTTCATTACTAAAAAAAAGAGCTACCAAATCTGATTGGTACCCATTACATTGCTCACCATGAGGCACTTGCAGCTTCAGATGCTTCAAAGAAGATACCAGAATTCTTATATGTTGAGAAATTAGCAAACAAAGTGTATTCATGGGTTGGGAATTCAGCAAAGAGAAATAATGAACTCATTTCTTTATTAGAAGTAATGGAGTTAGAATCCTTACAGGTTCTGCAAATCCATGGGATTCGATGGTTATCTAGGGGTGAAGTAGTTGAAAGACGTGTTACATTGATGCCTGCTATACTGAGTTTATGGAAAAAGGAAAAAAAGAACTCATGGTACCATAAGGCAAGGATTTTCTCTCTTCAATTTTGTTTGAATATGCTCGTTGATGTTTTGAAGGAGTTAAATAAGCTAAACAAAAAATTCCAAGAGGATAATGTGGATGTCACATCTCTTGGAATAGCCATTGACCATACATTAAATACTCTTAAAAGAAATTTTTGCAGGTCAAACTCTTTTGCAGAAGGCACAATTCATCTTTCTAAATTTTTGAAAGATTCAGCCGATGGATTCCTTCAAAATGTTGATAAAGAGGGAACAAATCATAGACATGATTTATTGTATATTCCAATCCAGGATGAACAAATGCCACAACCAATGGTGAATTGCATTGATGGATCCCTTGAAAGTTGCAAACAACTTACAAGGAATTATGTTCACGCATTGGTTGATAGTTTCAATTCAAGATTTCCAGATCTTCATCTTTTTAATGCAGCAAGAATATTTAGCCCTTGTCATTATCCTTCAGAACTTTGTATGAGAGAGACTAATGCAAAGCATTGGCTTGAAATACTCTTCTCTCATTTGTAGCATAAAATATGTAGTGGATGTGATAGCATTATGTCACATACCCCAATTTTGGGAAAATAATGTAATTATTTTATCATATTTCTAAGACATTATGTTAAATTTAATGCTTAGTAGAAATGGATGACTCAGCAGAGTCACCAGAAATGGAATGTAATTCTGAATATTTTATTATTAATAAATAAATTATGGAGACAATAGCATGGGAGAGCTGTTAAAAGAGGTTACTGGTCTAACTGGTGGTTGGAACTAGGTGGAAAGGCAAAAGACAAGTGGCAGCATCCTCAAACACTTCCTAAGTTGCAGGTGGCAACTTCCCTATATTTTGGGGTCATGATTCCCCAAGAAAGTGGAATCTGAGCAGGTGGCTCATTAATGACAGCTAACCCAACTAAGACCTAGGCAATCTTTTAAATAATACTCAATGAACTGAGCTGGGGGGGCAACATAGTTCTGGAGGGAGAATACATTCAGGTGAATGTTATTCAGAAGTCCCATTGAGTAAGAGGGAAAAATAGTAAGGAAGTTGTTTGAGAGGAAGGCTGCAGTAACTTGGTTCCAGTTTAGCTGTTTGGCTGAGTGAATTGTTTTGCTGCACCTAGTTCCAGCTAGGGAGACCAGAGCAAGCTCGGGGGTCCTGAGAAGTGCTATTTGGGCACTCTCCAGGAGTTGGTAGGGAGGAACAGCCTCCCATTGCTGTTGTTATCCACAAATCAGGACAGGTTCTGCTACTTACTCCTATATGTTTATTAAGGATGAATTAATGCATGTTGTGTTTACTGTTAATATGTTTAAGTGGTAATTAATCTGTTAGTAGATTGAATATCTCGGAATATCAGTAGTAAGACATTTAAAAGTTACTGTGATTTTCTGAATGGTTAGTATGAGTTAATATCTTTGTTTTACTATTATTAATGCAATTATAGTTTATACAGAAAACCATTCATACTTATACATTAGTTTATAAGCTGTAATCATAACCTAGTTATTTATAATTTATACAGAAAAACCATTCATATTTTATGCAATAGTTTATACGCTGTAAGCATAACCTAGTTTATTATTATTTTGTTTAACACAAACCCTAGTAGGAAGTAACATGAAGAATCGTTCATTGTAAATATTATAGTTAAGATATTAAAACAAATTAAAGAAAATAGAACCCTGCTGCCGAGCTTAACTTTGTCTTATCAACACTCGCAGGTCTCTTGTTTATCAACCAAACTTTAATCCTAGAACTTAGTTACGGTTTTTACTACCAAAACAACAGCAGAACAGAAGTCTAATTCATCTATCGAGCACAACAATAGGAAGATATCATTCTTTTTATTTACATTCATACAATAACAGAGTTGAGACCAAAGTAACAGAAATACATCACAACTGTAGGATTTCTTGAATCCTATCACTCCAGTTCTCAACTTTAAGAGTATTTCATCAGATAAAAACCTAGTTGTTAAATCCATACATAAAAACGAAACGGACAGAATAGTTCCAGCTCACCATCGAGTTTCCATTTTTAAAATCTTTCTTTTGTTTATCAAACAACCAATAGTAAAAACCTCATAACTACAGAACCAACATATAATTCACTACTGTATTTTCGGAATAGACCTTGGTATGATAGACGTTATAGGTATGTAAACATTGAAGAGTTTTTACAACGACTCATCCACATCCATAGCTCATTTTCATTACTTAATAGAATGTAAAAACATAAAAATTATCCAGGTATGCTTTACAACGACCAACAGAGCATGAACACAATTTCATATGTTATAATATTCCAATCTGGGTGAGAACCCCAACTCGACAGGATTATCAACGCATTAATAGCCTACCACTGTAAGATTTATTTGAACCCTGTAGTTATCATTCAACACACAAAAACAAAAAAAATGTTGAGAAATAAGACTGTGCCATCACCTACAGCCGAGTTATCTTCTTCTCTGAAAGTGTTTTTGAAACCTAAAACTTCTCTACTACTGTACATTGTATCCATTTAAATGAAACGCAGACACTGTAACAAAAAAAAAAAAAAACAAAGGCCGTCATGATAGAACAAGCCACAGCTTGTTCCTTATATACATTAAATCTTATACAAACCCTAACCACTATAAGAAAAATGAATACATTTCTTATGACTGCAACCATATCATATCACACCCATCACAGGGTCAACCATGTCCGTGAGCGTGATAACAAACAGCCACGAAGGTGGTCTTATCAAAACAAACCCTAACCATCCTAACCATCAAAGGGAGAAACCGCCATGGTGTGACCAGGCTTACCCGAAAGAAGCCAAGCGCCAGAGGTCGTGCTTCATACACCTTCATGAGAAAACAACGCTTGCACTGTTACAAATTATCGATTGAGTTACAAACTCTTCTCAAAATAAACAATCCCTTTCTAAATTTAAAGCCATGAAGCAAATGTTAGCTTACCAGCAAATTTGGAGGAAGCAAAAAAAAAAAAAACCAGTGAACGACCCTGTAGCCACGGGCCGAGCTAAGTGGAAAACCCCACTCTGATCACCAGAAGAAATGGACTAGAAACTCCCAGGTTACCTCCAAGTGGGAATCCATGACAGAAAACATGTAGAACGAAACCCTCAGGCTATGGCCAAGCTAGAAATGGAAGCACGAAGCTAAACAAAAATAAAACCTAGATTGAAACCACTTCTTAGCTGCCAACAGCATTAATACAACGAATCCCAAATCGATGCAATGGACAGTACGAAGGCAAGGAAAGGGAAGGGCTTAGTAACTGATAGCAAGCAGGTAACAGCAGCAAAGGCAACATGGGATGTTAAATAAGCCTACAGAAAACCAATTGCAGGACATAGATAGACTTCCGAGCAATACGAATGACACCCACCATGAACCATGGTAGCAGGAGCATAGTTACTTACAGCATTACAACTAGAGATTCAGACAGGAGGGTTATCCCTGGCAACCGAGCCTGAAGGCAGAGGGAAATGGCCAAGTAGGGTTTTGGACAAACCATTTAGATCATCAAATACAGGGACCAAAACTATCCACATAGCCTTAAATATTTTGACTTGCCATGGGTCGAAAATCCATAGTCCATGTTGTGTTTCAAATAATTGTTTCTCAATTTTAAATCATCGTATGGATAAAGTATAATCATAGTAGGGATATTCCCTATGATCGAAACACTATCATTTTAGCCGACATGTAATGCATGTTAGAACCTTACCATCGAAGCTTCATAGTGGACATAAAACCTTTCCCTACAAACAAATAGAATTATGTATAGTCAATATTGTTCAAAAGTACTACGAGGATTCATCATTTGGTGTAGAATTACAATCTTATCATGGGTAATATAATTAACTGCATAATTTATCCATAATGGTTTTTAGAGCATAATTCTTATATCATCCTTTTTAAATCAAACACTAGAGCAATACACATAATACTTGTTTCAGATAGATGCAAACCTTGACTCATTACAACATACAGTACGAAGTTGTTTAACACTCAGTTATGAAGTATTCCAGGTATGAAGGAAGCGTTTTGGTACTATAGAAACTATTTTGGGGATGACGTAATGGAAGCTAAAGTTGGTTTAAGAACAACATTCCATTACTTTGGTTGTCTTATTCCGGGCCTCTTGAGAATAGACAGGGGGGTACATCAAACCGTAAATCTACAAGATAATGAAATGAAGTCAGCATGGTGATTTACAATCCTACGGGATTAGTGTCAAGGAGATAGTTGTTAGTCTTGATCGTATATCTATTAATATTATAGGAATAGGAGTAGCAGTGCAATCAAATTAAACCCTTAAGGATATTATAAGAAAACATGTAAATGACAGGATATCATTTAAGGCTAGCAATAAGTAAATTATACGAGGAAAAATCTCCAGATCTGTTATAATGGGAATTGCAATTGATACAGTATCAACATATAAATAAAAGTGTTCTGATTATCGTAATCGAGTGACTTTATACAGTGCAAAATAAGAGATTTGTGACAATACAATAATATTATCAAGGAAATGGTACTCAATAGGGATACTTAAGTCATCTTTGATCTAGAACAATAACTACCATATTCTCATTTAATTCCCGACTCTCAAAAACAATAAGTTTCATGAATTTACAGGAAGGGAGTTCTACCTTTATATCGTTGACAACCAACTAGCATGTTTAGATTTTTACTGACTGAGTTGGTGCAGTTTAATGAATTTTAATACTTTCAAAATTTAATGGTCGCGACCGCACTTACCTGTATACCTGTAAAGAGAAAGACAGTTTGATGCGTTAGCTCGAAAGCTAAGTAAGCCCAATCGGTTATGGCAATTTCTCCCCTTGAGGTTGGAGAACAGAAAACAATCAATAACTGCAATTAAAAGCTCACATTAAAATTTAAGTACAATAACAGATCTTTCAGACATAATTATGATCACTTAATTAAAACAAACAGATCAAGGAATGCATTTAATAACATTTATTTACGATATTTAAAAAGTTTTAAATTTTTCGAAATTTCTGGGTTTTGACAATACGAGTGTTTGACATTGCAGCTTGTGAAAGAGAATTATATGAATTCATTGACGTGCTTCATTTAAATGGAGAAATATTCTCAATGAAGGATGCATGGAGGGTATTTTCTCAGACAGAAGATTGGCATTTCAGGTATCCAAATATGTTGAAATTATGGCAGTCAGTACTTGTCATACCAACGAGTACCGTTGCATGTGAACGAGGGTTTTCAAAGCAAAATGTGATCAAAGATATCAGAAGAACAAAATTGTCAATAAACACACTTGATGCATTAATGCGTATATCATTAGCAGGTCCAGACATATCAGAAGTGGAGTGGCAAAGAGTTTATGAGATTTGGCATAGTGAAAAAGAAAGGAGAATTCATGATATTTGCTAAGAATATCAAACTATGTATTTGTCGAGCTTTATGACATCAATTTTGCAAAAAAAATAATTATGTGATATTTATTTTAATTTTATAAGTACAATTGTGTGAAATTAAATATCCATTTTTATGTTTATTTATGCTTTATTATGATGTGTATTCATATTTTTTTTAGTTTAAGTTATATTTTTATATAATATTAATTTAGTACATAAATGATATATAAAATAAATAAAAATCAAGTTAATGGACTATGATAGATATTAATAATTATCATTTTAATTTTAATGTAAAAATGTAGAGAAAATAAATGTGGTTTTGAAGAAAAAATTAAGAAAATTTAATTATTAAAAGGTAAATTTTTTGGCAATACTTCATTATTGACGGGTAAAAATTTAAACAAAACGTTTCAGGATGGGTGATATATAAAAAAAAAAGTTTGACGGGTACAATAAAAACCAAATTCCAGCGCTGCCGGGATCTGAC
This sequence comes from Larix kaempferi, assembly GCA_027924585.1. Classification (NCBI taxonomy): domain Eukaryota; kingdom Viridiplantae; phylum Streptophyta; class Pinopsida; order Pinales; family Pinaceae; genus Larix; species Larix kaempferi. The sequence continues at coordinate 1,052,680 of BSBM01001678.1, read as the reverse complement.
GAAGAGTCAGACGGATTTGAGGATCTGAGAAGGTATTCATCGATGTTGATGCAGCAAGCTGGGAAGCTACCTTGGTCTCAATACAAGGGCGTGGTTCCGCAGCCCAATGGCCGATGGGGAGCGCAGATTTACGAGAAACACCAACGCGTTTGGTTGGGAACGTTCAACAGGGAAGAAGCGGCCGTCACTGCCTACGACAGAGCGGCCCTAGAGTTCCGAGGTCCGAACGCCATGACCAATTTGAGTCGAGCGGGACGCGGCGATTTGGAAGCCCGATTCATGAGGGACCACACCAAGGAAGAAATCGTCGAGATGCTTCGAAAGCACAATTATGACAAAGAATTTGATTATCATCGCAAGAGGAAGATCATGACGGCAGCTCAGTCGGCTGCCATGAATAGCAGCGAATGGCCGGGATGGGAGCGGCCCGGCCACAGTGAAACGGTAGCCAAGCAGCAGGACGACGGAAACGGGAATGGCGCCATGGCGGGTCTTCTTCGTGAGCACCTTTTCGAGAAGGCCGTCACGCCCAGCGACGTGGGCAAACCGAATCGCTTGGTTATTCCCAAGTTGCATGCCAAGAAATATTTCCCTTTGGACGTTGATTCCAGCGGCAAGGGATTGCTCTTGCATTTCGAGGATAACACGGGGAAAGTCTGGATATTCCGTTAATTGTATTGGAAGAGCAGCCGAAGCTACGTACTGACCAAAGGGTGGAGTCGGTTTGCCAAGGATAAGAGATTGGAGGTCGGCGACTTTGTTTCGTTTCACAGAGGATCGTCGGAGCCTCACCAGCTCTACATCGGCTGGAGACGCGGGCCGTCGGTTCAGGCCCAACTTGGAGTCGGTTGCCAACACCGTCGATCCAAAATGGAAATGGTGTACAGTTTCAATCCCGGAACTCAGGCTACCGTCGTGAGTAACGCGCAATGGATGCCTATCCTATGGCCCAGTTCTAGTAATCCCGACGCCTTTATGCAATCCAATTCCAATTCCTTTCCTGTAGTCAACCAAGTGTGTCACTTGGATGACCTACTGTCTCATAGACCTGCAACTCCTCTTAACGGAGCGCTTCCTTTCCGTTTCTCGGAGCCGCTCTCCAAACAAACGGACCAAGGCAGCTTCTACGATATTAATCCCAACGGATTGCCAACCATGAACTTGTATTTGAATCTCGACAACTCTCTGAATTCCGGCGACGGAAGTACAAATGTCAAACCTCTGCATCTTTTTGTCAACCCTGCTCGGCCCTCTAAGGCACAAGAATTGGAAAAGCCGGAACATAAAGCGGCATCAAGTCTCGATCCTGCGAGCAAGAAAAGAGGCGGAATCTTAAAGATCGACATCAGAGCAGAATTCGCGGTTATAAACCTTCCCCACCCTTCGTAGTTCCTTGAAGACGCTGCTACAGCCCAGTAAATAGGGAGGACTAAATAAGGGACACTGCAAATGAAATGTGTGAAAGGTCTAAAACCAGTTTGAAAAGGTCATGGAATGTGAAATTTCATGAGTATCTTCGCGTGCAACCATTTCAGAACTTTGACGCTCAGTTTATTTGGGGTCTTGTGCTAAAAAAATTAACTCATTACAAAAAAATAGGTAGCCGCAGCACATAGCTGTGATTAGAACTATATTGAAGGCCATTCAAATTAGCTTATTATTATTGATATGTTGAATGTGAGCTCTAAAATATGTACGAGAACTCCTGAATTTTTCGTTTGAGATCACGCAAGCATCTTTCATGAGGCGTGACGAATAAGTGGGCGAGATCTTCAAATCATAGTTCACAATAAGAGAATTTTAACAAATTAATGTTCAGACATGTACTCAAACATTTTGCTGAAAGATCTAAGATAGATATATATGTTGGAAATCAGTCGTTTTTGTGTCAGCTAGTAGAGTCTGCAGTGTTCACAGCCAAATCCTCTCGAGGTCAAGTTTGTATTAATGTAACCGCGTTAGTAGTTAGCATGTCAATAACTCTTAAATAAGAATTAATTATAGTGTTTAATGTAATACTGTAGCTTCCAAGTTAAACGATCTTAAGTCACTTGTTATGAAACTCTATAAGTAGAAGCTCATAGTTGAAACTCACAAGGAGATGTGAAAATAGAGAAATTGTGTAGAGCAAAAGTGAAAGAAAGTGGTGAAGAGCCCCAGCTTTCTTAATATAAAAGATCAAAGTGAAAACTCATTTCCATGTATTGAGGAGTTGCGCAGTTTACTGTGGTAATATATATAAGTCTTTAGTTTCATATTTCATTATAAAAAATGTTCAATATTGATTTGGGCACATCTTCTCCATATTTACTTATATGAATGTTGCTTACATTTAGGTGCATTAAAAGAAATTCAAGATTTACAAATAGTTCACCTCAGTGAAAGTTCTTACAAGGAGTAACTTTGCTTAAGATGTTTTAGTTGTTATGCCTTAGAAAATATATTTCATGATAAAGTTTGTTTAAGTGATCGGCGAAGTATTTGTGAAGTATGTGAAGTAAAGTATTGCAAAGTTAAGTGCGCATCGGTGACTTATCTTAAATATCTAATTTGCTAATCAAACTTGAATATGTTCACTTGGTTCACATTTTTATTAAAAGTTTGAACCCATTTTCCGTATGTGAAATATTATAAACTATTATTAAAATTCTAACAAAAAAAATTAAAAATTTAAATGGAATTATTTTATTAAATGATGTGGGACAATCATATACAAAAAAATATTCTTAATATCCTCTATTTAGTGTATAATCTCTTCATTATTATCACACTACTAGTGTTCAACTATCTAAGCACATCTTAATCTTGGTCATTTTTTTTTGCAATTTATTGTAACACATATTCATTGTCTTACATTCCTTCTTGCACTATTTTCAATGCTTAATGCACTTGTTGTAAACCACTCATCTTTTATCCCATCAAATCAAATCATATAATTCATATTTCATACATATAATACCAAATCAATGTGTTATATAATATCCTTTCCCTTTTGAAAACACTTCATCACATTGTCATTTCTTCACAAGTGCAATTCTTTCATTTTTGCAAAAACACTTGTCACTACACCTTCATAATTAACCACCCATTCTACCTTCAGTCTGGGTAATATACCTATGAAGCTTTGCTAATATGCCTATGCATATTTCTCTTCAAATACCATTGTCACATTTTTAACATATTTCATTATTATACAACAATTACAAACTTAGTGGTTATCATCCTCTAACATTGAAGTTTGAAGTTTTTAAATTGTTGCTAACCTTTGAATCTACACACAAACAACATGCAACCTATATGTCATCATTTTCAAGTCACATTCAAATTCTTCTTTTTCATTCATCTTTTGGTATTCCTAATCATATTTAACAACATTTGTAGTCCTTGTATTCCATACCTACAAACAAATTCATTTGAAACATAGTATAATCTAATCAAATGATCCAACTAAACACCTTTTACTATGGTGTTTCCCTTTCAAATCCACATTCCCACAAATCTATTTCTAAATTTTCCCACAAATGGTATGGTAAGCCCCTGGCATTTCTTTTGGGATGCATGCAACCACATGTCTTCTTGTTAATGTTTAGCTTTCTCCATGTAAATATCATATCACTCTTGGTGTTAATGTCTTTATTGAACATTACAAATTAATGTCATTATTAAATATTAATGTTTAAATATTAATAAAATAAATACATTATTAAACATTGGCATTTTTAGCATTATAAACGTTAATAAAATAAAGACATTAGCATTCAAAAACATTTGCATTAGAAAACATTAGATATTAATATCAACATAAAAAATTAGACATTAGAAAACATTAATAAAGACATTGGCATTATTACACATTATTAAAGACATTGACATTATTACACATTATTAAAGACATTAGCATTATTAAACATTAACATTATTACGCATTGTACATTAACATTAGAAAACATTGATAAAGACATTAGCATTAGCATTATTACCATTATAAAACATTAGACATTATAAAACATTTTTATAAACATTGGCATTATTAACATTGTAAACATTTATAAATATTAAGCATTATTAAACATTGCCATTATAAACATTAATCAAATAAAGACATTATTAAACATTAATAAAATAAAGACATTAATGTCTTTATTAAACATTAATGTATTTATTGAACATTAATGTCTTCATTACAAATTAATGTCATTAGTAAATGGGCTGGTGCAAGCTAATGCTCACCATTCATGACGCGTTAGTTGCAATGGACTTCTGGAAAAACAAATATCTGAACGTCAAAAAGCAATATTAGAGCTACCTACACAACTTTTTGGAATATGGCACAAGAAGATAAAACGTAGACAATCGGATTACCTTCCGGAATATATAAATATTATTTATGGAAATAAGTATAACTCCCAAAAAATGGGGTTCTCCTAAGGTTGGTATGTTATTTTTTTAAGAAAATATAATGAATATGTTTGCGTTAGCCCTCTGGTTCGGTATTCAAATGGTGGATTTTTGTTAAAAAAAGTGTATACATATGTAGATAACAGGCCGTTCTAGTGCGGTGTTATTTTGCCATATTTATTTATGTTAATTTTTTTTTTTTTTTAATTAAGGAAGTTAGCCCATCCCTAAAATGACTAGGGCGAGCGTTAGCCCTCGATATCATGGTCTTAACCTAATCAATCAACAATTTTATTTTTTTTAGGATGTATGTTTTTGTGTGTACTTGTGTGGGTTCTTTTCCATTTTCAAAATAGGTGAGCCAATAAAAAGTTATAGACGGAATCTGCACTAAAAAATAGGAACAAATAATAGTTTTAAGAAAAAATTACATATTCAGAATCTGTACACATAGTTCTACAAGTGTGTGCAATTTCATTAGCAGTGGACAAGTGTAGCATACGTAGAATCATGCTCGAAACAAAAGAATTTATAGAATAAGATGTATTTTGTTATAAGATGTTCTATTTATATTATTATATGTATTTTGTCAACCCGAACCTAAAACCATAGCGGCCAAGTCATCCACCACGTTGGTGGGAAACGAATTACCCGCCAAAATTTAAAAACTAAACTGGCGCGTGCGCGTGTATTTAAAAAGCGCATAAGCACACAATGTCGCGTATGCGCCCAATTGCGTGTACGCGCAAAATGACGCGTGTGCATTGTTTTTACTAAAGTTT